>RYFJ01003789.1:0-66715 GCA_003991445.1 Oryza meyeriana var. granulata | reverse complement strand
GGGAGGTTGATTTGAGCAATAGTAGTCCATATCGGCCGATAGCGATGTGGCACATTACCGCTTAACTCTATTGTTGTTTTTTGGCACAAGCACAAGTCGTATTGGACCCGGGCACGAATGGACTGGGCACGGACAGCTTGGGGCCGGAAAGTTTTATCATGCTTTTTCAGCCGATGCGTCGATGTCCGTTCAAGGCATGTCCGTTTTTCCGTCCCGTGCAATCGGGCTAGCAGGATTCTTATTGGCCGATTGAATCCTTGAGCTAATATTCTCCTTGTCAATTGTGGGTGTCAAATTGACTGGCACGCCTACGAACCTCAAATATTTTAGGACCTGCACTAGAGCTAAGCAGATCGGCCCAGGCTTTCGCGTGTCTCTAGGCGCCGAACCAGATCGTCTTAGCAGCTTTTGGCAGCACCTGGCGGTTTTTCGGCGTCAACACGTTCCTGGGGACAACTCAGGGAGCGGTTCATTGCTAATTTCCAGGGGACCTACGACAGACCAGCTTCGGAGCATGATCTTTATCACTTGCACCAGAAAAAAAACGAGTCTTTGCGTGAATTCATCAAAAGGTTTTCGAGAAGTTGCAATCAAATTCCAAACTGGTCAAAGATGAGGCTATCATCGCCGCTTTCGCAAGGGGGTAAAAAGACGCCCCGCGTTATGTTTGCAATTCACTCGGAAGCCACCATCCACAGTCCGGGCTCTCTTTGACATGGCCAACAAATACGCCGACTCGGTCGAGGTGGTCGCTGAGGCCCTCGACGAGAAGAAGGAGCCCTGACAGAAAGACCAGAAGGCGAAAGCCGACAACGAGCCGTCTCAAAATAAGTCTGGCAGCCGTAAGCGGAAGTCGGACAACGAGGTGGCCAACATGGAGCGCAGCCGGTCGCGGCCCCAGCGGAAAATAACGACTACCAGAAAGTCATGAGCGGGCCATGCCCCTTTCACCCCAAGGGCAAGCACACGGCCAAAGACTGCTACATGCTCAAGAAGTTTGCTTCCGAGCAGGCTTCATCGTCTAGTGCGACAAGGACAGAGACAAGCTAGACTCGGGTCCGGCTGATGATTTCCAAGATCCTCAAGCCAAGCTCAACCATATCTTCGGGGGGCCACTCGCGTACGAGTCCAAGCACAAACAGAAGCTTTCAGCGCGCGACATCAACACGGTCTCCACGGCGGACACCCCCCAATACCTGCGCTGGTCAGAGATGGCCATCACCTTCAATCGCGAAGATCATCCAGATCGGGTTTCCCACTCGGGACGCTATCCACACGTCCTGGACCCAGTCGTCAGAAACATCAGGCTGAAGAAAACCCTCTTCGACGGAGGCAGCGCGCTCAATATCCTATTCGCCAAGACTTTGGACGAGATGAAGATTCCTCGTTCAGAACTATGGCCGAGCACTGTGCCCTTCCACGGGATAATTCCCGGCCTGTCATCAACTCCACTCGGGCAAATAACCTTGCCGGTAACCTTCGGCACGCGGGATAATTTCCGCACGGAAAACGTCTGCTTCGAGGTCGCCGACTTCGAAACCGCGTACCACGCGATACTCGGACGACCGGCACTCACCAAATTTATGGCGATACCGCACTATACATACATGGTGCTGAAGATGCCTTGGCCAGCAGGAGTCCTCTCCCTCCGCAGCGACATCAAGCAAGCCTTCACCTGCGATAAGGAGAGTTGCGAACTGGCTCAATCACAAGAGGCGGCAGTCGGGCGCGATAGCATTCGGCAAGCCGTCACAACAGAAGTCGAGCAAGATCATGTTTCGGCGAAAAAGTTAGCGAAGTCAGGAACTTCAACGGACTCTGACACGAAGAACATCCCCCTGGACCCTTCCGACCCCTCCAAGACTGCTCTAGTCGGGACTGGACTCGACCCCAAATAGGAAGACGCGCTCATCACCTTCCTCCAAGCCAATAAGGATATCTTCGCGTGGAAACCGTCCGACATGCCGGGCGTACCAAGGGAGGTGATCGAGCACGCCCTAAACGTGAAGACAGATGCCAAGCCAGTCAAGCAACGGCTACGGCGCTTCGCAGAAGACCGCAAGGATGCGATTCGGGAGGAGATTACCAAGCTCCTTGCAGCCGGGTTCATCAAAGAGGTCTACCACCCGGACTGGCTGGCAAACCCAGTTCTGGTCCGGAAGAAAAACGGTAAATGGTGCATGTGCGTCGACTACACCGACCTCAACAAGGCGTGCCCCAAGGACCCATTTGGTCTTCCCAGGATAGATCAGGTGGTTGACTCCATGGCCGGGTGCGACCTACTCAGCTTTCTCGACTGCTACTCAAGATACCATCAAATCAGCCTGAGGGAGGAAGACTGCTTGAAGACATCTTTCATCACGCCGTTTGGAGCGAATTGTATATCACAATGCCGTTCGGTCTGAAGAACGCGGGCGCAACCTATCAGCGGGCTATTCAGCGGTGTCTGCACACTTAGATCGGGCGCAACGTGGAGGCCTACGTCGACGACGTGGTGATCAAGACCATGTCCAAAGAAGACCTCATCGCTGACTTGGAAGAAACCTTCCAAAACCTTCGAAGATTCAAGACGAAGTTGAACCTAGAAAAATGCACCTTCGGTGTGCCATCCGGAAAGTTACTCGGCTTCATCATCTCGCATCGCGGCATCGAGGCCAACCCGGAGAAAGTCAACGCCATCAGGAATATGGCACCCCCAACTAATCTCAAGGACATCCAGAAGCTGACAGGCTGCATGGCGGCACTCAGCCGGTTTATTTCCCGAATAGGCGAGCGGGGCATGCCCTTCTTCAAGCTACTCAAAAAAGGCAGACAATTTCCAATGGACTCCGGAAGCCCCAACAATCCTTCGAAGACTTCAAACAATTCCTCACATCACCCCCCGTGTTGGCGTCACCTCTGCCCCAGGAACAGCTAATGCTATATCTGGCGGCAACAACACAGGTAGTCAGCATGGTGCTGGTGGTTGAGTGATTCGAACAGGGTCATATTCAAAAAATACAACGGCCAGTCTACTTTGTCAGCGAGGTCCTTGCCGGCTCGAAGACGAGATATCCGCAGGTCCAGAAGCTGTTATATGGCCTACTCATCACAGTCCGGAAGCTGGTGCATTATTTTCAAGCACACCAAGTCACGGTGGTCACAGCGTTTCCACTCGGGGACTGTTAACGCCAAAATTTGGCACGGCTCATATCAGATTCGGTAAAGAAAGAAGCTATATCAACCGGAGGAAATTAATCCAGAAGAAGCCGGATTTGAGAAGGAATCGTGAGGACCACGTTATGGCAGTTATTTATCTTATCTATTAGATAGTTTTATCTTTTAGGAAACCTGATCTCTTGTCCGATCAGGTCTGTTAGTTTTCCTTTTCTAGTTAGGAAAGTCCTGTTCCGTAGCCAATCAGGACTCTATCCACCCGGGCTATAAATATGTGCGCCCGGATACATTGTAGATTATCTCAACGATCAATACAATTCGGCGCATCGCCACCCTTTTCGACGGGTTCTTGCTTCTCGAGCCGGGCTGCATCGGTTAGGTCCGAACTCCTGCGAGAGGGTAAGACTCGTCACCCCTTACCCAGGTGTATCTATTCTGTCTACGGCTGCATCAGTTAAGTTTGATCTCTTAGGCTGGGTAGATATATCACATCATGCGTGCATAGTTTTTATCGGCTTACTGGGTGTAGTTTATCATCAGTTTGTGCTGCATCGGTTCGGTCCGACCTACTAAACTGCCTGATAAGTTATTCCTGCTAGGTTGATAGATTTTGTGCAAGCGTCTTATTGGAATGCATAGCCGATAAGTTATCATATTTTACATCACAGTTGCATTAGATCTATCGGCTCATTGAGGTTCTTTTATTATTATCAATCCGTGTTGCATCAGTTAAGTTTGAACTACTAGATTGATAATAATAGATTTTTCCTTGATAAGCCGATGGGTGTTTATGCGATGTTTTATCGGAGCGTCTAGCCGGTAAGTTATCTTTTAAAGCCGACTGTACTTATTTATTATTCTGCTTATCTACTTTATCATCGGCTCCTAGCCGATGTCCACATATTATATTGGCAGTCGGCTAGCTTATTGTTTGTTTATCATCTACTCTATCATCGGCTCCTTAGCCGATGGCTGGTTTATTATCTGTTTATAGTATCATCCATGCTACCATCGGCTTCCTGGCCGATGTGCAAGTGCTACTGGTAGTCGGGCAAGTACTCGGGAACAGCCACGGGCGAGGACCCGGGCGCGGACACGACCAAGGACCCGGGCGCGAGCACGACCAAGGACCCGGGCATGAGCACAGAGAGTACCCGGGCGCGGGCACGACCAAGGGCCCGGGCCCGGGCACGAGTGATGACTCGGGCGCGGGCACGAGCAGGGGCCCGAGCACGGATGCCTGTTTACTTTATCACCGGCCGATTATCACTTCGGCAATCGGCTGGTTTACTATTCACTTATATCATCATCGGCTTCTAGCCGATGTGCAAGTTACTATTGGCTATCGGCTGACAGGATTATTACTAGCTGATCGGTTTACTGATCTAACTTTTTTCTCCTTGTCAATTGCGGTGTCAAATTGACTGGCACGCCTACGAACCTCAACATTTTAGGACCTGCACTGGAGCTAAGCAGATCTCCCAGGCCTTCGTATGTTCAATCGCATCAAACCAGATCATCAACAAGCTTCTTGGCACACCCGGTGGTTTTTGGTGCGAACAGGGATGTCCTTCATAATCGCGAGGCCACCGGCTGAATCGCTAAATGGGCACTCGAGTTGATGGCATTCGACATCACCTTTCAGCCACGGATAGCAATTAAATCTCAAGCTCTAGCCGACTTCGTGGCTGAGTGGACAGAAGTTCAACTCCCGACACCAACAGCAAAGCTAGAGTACTGGACAATGTACTTCGACGGTTCTCTGCGGATCGGCGGCGCTGGGGCCGGAGTCATATTGACGTCCCTCACCGGCGAAAAACTGAAGACGTCCTACAAATCCACTTCCCAGCTTCCCACAACGTCGCCGAGTACGAGGCACTCGTTCACGGGCTCCGCATCGCCATATCACTCGGCATACGTCGACTGGTTGTGGGCGGGAATTCTCAACTCGTGGTAAACCAAGTGTGAAAGACTGGACCTATCTCGACAACACCATGGTGGCATACTGTCAGGAGGTCCGCAAGCTAGAAAACAAGTTCGATGGGCTGGAAATCACACATGTCCTGTGTCAATACAATGACGCGGCAGACGAGCTGGCAAACATGGGATCCAAGCGAGAAGCAGTCTCGACTAGAATATTTGTCGAGCAACTTATGGAGCCATCAGTCAAGAAGAAACCAGCACCGGAGCAGTCGGGAGGCGGGCCTACCCCGGCTACAGACGAGGTGCTGCACATATGTCAAGACTGGAGGACTCCTGTTGTCAAATTTCTCCTGGACGATGAACTCCCAGAAGATCGCAATCAAGCCGAGCAGATCAAGCGTTGAAGCAAAAGCTTCCTACTAGTCGGAGAAGACCTGTACCGAAGGAGCGCATCCAGTGTCCTCATGCGCTGCGTCACCACCGAGGAGGGCAAGTAGATCCTGCATTCGATCCACTCGGGCATATGTGGCAACCACGCCGCATCCAGGACGTTAGTCGAAAAGGCTTACCGGCAGGGATTTTTCTGGCCCACAGCAGTAACAGACGCCAAAGATATCATTCGTAAGTGCGAGGGTTGCCAGTTCTACGCAAGACAAACAAATCTCCTAGCCCAGGAACTCCAAACTATCCCCATTTCCTGGCCATTCGCAGTATGGGGGCTCGACATGGTCGGGCCTTTCAAGAAAGCGCCAGGAGGGTTCACACATTTATTCGTCGTGGTGGATAAATTCACCAAGTGGATTGAGGCTAAACCCGTTGCAACAATTACAGTGGCAAGAGCAAAGGACTTTATCATGTGTATACTATACCGGTTCGGGGTCCCTAACCTCATCACCGACAACGGTACTCAGTTCGCGGCCGGCGTATTCCAAGACTTCTGCGACGATTTTGGCATCAAGATCTGCTACGCATCTATGTCACACCCACGGAGCAATGGGCAGGTCGAAGGAGCCAACGGTATGGTCTTACAAGGCATCAAGGCCAGGATATTCAACCGACTACAACCATATGCGGCCGGTGGGTACAAGAACTCCCATCCGTTCTCTGGTCTCTCAGAACCACAGTTAGTCGGGCAACAGGGCAATCCCCTTTCTTTCTGGTCTACGGTGCCGAGGCTATGCTACCCACAGAGTTACAGTTCGGCTCTCCGCGAGTCTGGGCTTACTAAGAGGATGACTCCAACAATACCCGACTGGTCGAGTTAGATCAGCTGGAAGAAGCAAGAGACACCGCAACAATCCAGTCGGCAAGGTATCTTCAAGTCCTACGTCGCTACCACAATCGCAATGTCCGTGGCCGCGCCTTTTTGGTCGGGGATCTCGTTCTGAGGAAAATACAAACCACCAAAGACAGGCATAAATTATCCCCAATCTGGGAAGGGCCGTTCATTATAGCCGAGGTCACGCGGCCAGGCGCCTACCGATTGAAGACCGAAGACGGCGTTCTCATCAACAACTCATGGAACATAGAACAACTACGTCCTTTCTATACCTGAGTTCTATAATTTTCATGTGTACAGTTCTTCTGACTCACTACGCCGCTTGTATCAACCGAGTAGTGAGTCGGGGGATGCATGTATATATGTGTTTTGTCAATAACATACAAGCTTATCTTACTTCGGTTATGAAGCCTTACTACGACTGTCACGTTTGCCCGAGTACAGCTTCCTACTTTGAACGTTTTTATTAAGTTCTAACAGACTAACTCGGTGCATACTACACGGTCGAGTAAAGCTAATGACGACTGAGTAATGAGCTTGGCGGCACCGCACACATATTTACACATGCTCGTTTACAAAAGTTTATATATACCGACTACATAACATGCTGCCCTTACATACCCAGGTCTCGGGTAATTATTTCAGCAGTCGGCTTCGCCCGGGCAATCAGCTCCAGCGCCTCCTCGAGCGTCGTCTCTTCGGCAAACCCCTCCCTGATGGCTTCAATATCTGCCCTTGGGTAGATGGACTTGGTCATCGCCAGGGTCTGGGCCACGCCGGCGACAACATGCTCATCCGAGTACTTTTTCAAGGCACTCGGTGCATCCTCGAGACGCGCCTCTACCTAGGGGATTCTGCTGCAACTGGTCCCCACAGGGCGGGGATCTATGAGGTCAAGGAGCCCTTTCACGGACCCGACGAGGGCCTCCCGTGACTCCCTGATCGCTCTTATCTCCTCTGTGTAGAAACGATACTAGGCCTAGACATTGGCTCTCTTGTCTGCCTAGGTCCGCCAGCAAGTAAACTTGTCAGATTTGGTTACAGATGGGACAACCAATGGATTGGCTAAGATCACAGTCAGGTTGTGGACTTACTTTCGTAGTCGGCCTCCCACCCGGCCACGGTCTTCTCCAGTTCAGCTTTTTCCGTGCCAAGCTTGACGACGGCCTCCTTCAACTCATCCTTCTCACGGTCAAGCTCGATATTGGCCTTTGTTAGGACGGCCATGACTTTCTCAAGCTCGGCCCTGGCTTCTTCGGCCTCCTTCAGCTGCGATTCCCTCTCTGTTCGGGTCTTCAACTCCGCTTCGAGGGCTGCACCACAGATTAGCCAAGAGCTCAACCGTGTAGTCATGACATAACTGGGCAGTCGGGAATAACGCAGCTGGATGAATACATCAACGGTCCGGTCGGGAAGATATATTCGGGGATCTTACCTCTGATCTTTCTGGCTAGGGCCCATGTCTCTGCCCTGAGCTGATCGGCGCCACTCTTCAGCCAGGTCCCTCCCCGCATGACGCTCCTCCATCTCGGCCTTCAATGCCCGGAGCTGCTCCAATTCTGCGAGATGGGGAGCCACCTCGACCAAGATTTCCGTCATCGCCTCATTGCGGTCGACAAGCTTCTGCTCAGGATAAGAGACAAATCAAGGACGGAGTCAGACGTCAAAACAAGAAGATTGCCAAGGCTCTACCACAAGAATCATACCGCGACTCCCTTGGACCCACTGATAGCGGCGCGAAGCAAGCTTTCACGCTCTCTCCTCGCGACGACTTCATCAAGCCTAAAGCTCTTCGCTGTCCCATCAAGAGCCGTCCATGTGAATGTCCGGGGCATCACACATGGAGGAGCTTCGATCCGAGGCTGGTGTGGGATCTTCGGCGGCAGCGACGACGACGACGATGACCACAACGGCGATGGGGTCCTGGCCCCAGCACCGCCGTTCCCCGCGACCTCGGGAACCGGCTCAGGGGCTCCGGCCGTGGCCTCCGCAACAGGTGACGCTTCAGGGGCTGGGGCCTCGGCCTCAGCAGCTGCCTCATGGTCGGGTGACGGCAGCGACCCTGCAGTCGGGACCACCTTGGTCTCTGCGACCAGGCTGGCCACCGGCTCAGCAGGTGTGTTCACGGCCACCGGCTCGGCTGGGGCAGGCTCGTCAAGAGGAGCGATCGGATTGATCTCCTTGAGATCGATATCGGCCCGCTTCCTGCACGACGAAACGATACATCAAGACACTACTTCAACACACAAGAATTTCAGAAGACCCGGAGCAGCGCACCTCTTGGAGAACTTCAGCTTCTTGCCGGGCGACCCGGTCCCCGGCGGAGCGCCAGCCCCGGCAGTCGGCCCGATCGGCATCACAGTCGGCGGTGGCGCATCAGCCCGAGTCGGCTCTAATTCCGGCATGGTCGGCTTGGGCGCCTCCGCTCCCGGTGGCGTCTGCTCTAGCCGGCCCCTCGGTGGCACTGCGGTCGGGCTCGACAACGTCGGGCTCAAACCCGCAGGTCTCAACCTGGGACTTGATCGCCTGGGCGCCGCGGTGACGGCGTCCTTTATTTTCAGGCTTCCAGACATGGCGTGCGCCGTCATGGCCCCCTCGCCCCGATACAAAATTGGCTTCTTCCCCGCTCTCTTGTAGTCGGGTTGGGCAGCAGAGGGACTTCTCGGCCTCTTCTTCAACGCGACGGCCGACAACGGGCGGGAGTCTTCATCAAACTCCACACACCACTACAAGAGATTCAACAAGATACGTCATATATTGCCGGGGACTCAGACATCCAAGTCCACAGGCATGCGCTACGAAGGAAAGATGGATGTTACCTCGGACCAGGGCCAGCTGCGCCTGTAAGACGCAATGCGTCTCTTCTTGTCTTCGGTTTCAATTACCCCGCTGGAAAAGTATCCGAACAGGGTCTCCGTCACCTTCTGCTCATTGGCCGACTCCTGGCTGACCCGGTCAGGGTCATCTCTTCCCTGGTAATCCCAGCCGAACACGCTCCTCAGCTTCAGGGGCTGGAAGCGCCGAGTCAGGAACCGCCTGGCCACCCAGGGACCAGTCAGGCCGGCCTTCTTGAAATTCTCCAATTTCGTCAGCAGTTGATGCACTTGACCCATCTCTTCGTAGGTCGGGTCCGCCGACCAATTCGGCAAAACTACCGGTGGCGAGCCGGTGAATGGACGCAAGGAGGAAGCCAGATCTGCACAATAGAACCACTCCTTGTGCCAGCCCTTCAAGGAGGATTTCAAGGGAAGATCAAGATATGACTTTTTCCTATCACTCCTCAACTGAAGACCAGCCCCCCCCCCCCCCCCCCCCCCCGATTACGTTGATGTTATTTTTGGAGGGCTGAGGTTTAATGTGGAACAAATGCCTAAAGAAGTTGAAATGAGGTTCCACACCCAAATAGCACACGCACAGGGTGACAAAGATGGAGATCTGAAGAATCGAGTTGGGATTCAAATGTACCAACTCTAGCTTATAGAAGTCAAGAATGCGGCGGAAGAAATTGGAAGACGGAAGGCATAAGCCTCGATCAAAAAAAGAGGCGAAAACTACCGTTTCACCGGGTCGGGGATTTGGGCTCGACTCATCCCTGGCCGACCGCCAGTGAATCACCTCTTGGCTGGGCAACTTCAGTTCGCTCTCCAGCCGCTTCAGCTTCACCGAGCCGCAATCCGAAATCGGCCAAGAACTCCCTGGCGCCCTCGCAAGATTCGAGGCTTTCGGCATGACTGGAGGCGGTGAGATTTGGGGAAAAGCAAATCGGGGGCTTGGAACAAACGAAGGGGATTGGAATCGCCCGAGTCTGGGTGGGGAATGGCAGCAGCTAACCCTAGCCGGGCAGGAGGCAAAAAGCTGGGCGCGAAGGAGGAAGATGAAGCAATTGGCTGATTTCGAGAAGATGAAGGAATCTTTTTCTCTCTCCCCGATTTTATGGAGTCGATGCCAACTAGATGGGCTTGGGCCTACACAGTCAGCACTGGACCATCAAGATATGAGTTCCTACAGTAGCATGCTCCATGTGGGCCGCCCGCAGGCTGAGTTGAAATTATAGCGCTGGTGCTACCAACAGGAGCCGATGAGGTAAACAGATATGCTTCATGAGAGCCTTATTACTAAACATATATGTTTGGGTATCTGTTTTATCCCCTAGGTCTTGAGGATATATCCTTACAAGGATCACAAGCTGGTCTTCATTTAAATTGGAGATGCAGATATCTCGCTCGAGTACACCTAACCACGCCATGGATTTATTTTCATAAAGTGGTACTTGGCCTACATGCGTGGCCATCAGTTGCCATGAGCAACATTTTACCAGCTGACATGATGCGGAAGAGTCTAACTTTCTAGTAGTGCACTACTCAGGAGAGACTATAAATATCTTTTCCCGCTGACATGATGCGGAGGAGTCTAACTTTTGAGTGGGACGCCACTCGGAAAAGACTATAAACCCCCTTTTCCAGCTGATATGATGCTGAAGAGTCCCATATACGAGTAGCATCCTACTCGGCAAGACTATAAACACATATTCCGACTGACATGAAGTCGAAGAGTCCTACATACGAGTAGTTTCCTACTCGGCAAGACTATAAAGTTTATTTCGGTTGACATGATATCGAAGAGTCTCATATACCAGTAGTAATCTACTCGGGAAAGACTTCTAGGTTAAAGATCTTTGACTTTATGTTTAATTGTCTTCACAATTAAGCACAAAGTCAGGGGCTACACCTAATAGGTGTGCCTATTTGGCGCACACTATTCATATATCTCCATGAAGCCCTTCATAGCCTCGCTGCCAGCTGACATGAAGCAGGACTCGGAAGAAGACTTACTCGGACAAAGAGTACTCGGGAGCACTGCACTTGGGCAACCTTCACCATGGAGGATGAGCACACGGCATTAGCTGTGACTCAACTATGAAGGTCTCAGGGGCTACTGTGGAGGCCATGGGCCCCAGGTGCCTCATTACCAACATATGGGCCACTTGGACAGAGGGTGGGCCGAACCATGTAATTAGAGATAAGATAGCATCTGGCAGGCTTTGCCTTGTATAATAAGGAAACATAGTCTTAGTCGGATAGGACTTTATCTCTAAGGAGGAAATCCCTTGGCCGTATCCGGCTGGGATCCTTATCATGTACCCCTGTCCCCAAGTATATAAAGGGAGGCAGGGCACCCCTCAGGGCAAGGACAACAAGATCATCGATCACCATACACCTCAGAGGAATAACACCTCAACTGGACATAGGGTATTACCTCACATCGAGGGCCTGAACCAGTATAAATCTTCTGTGTTCCTCTACAATCCACCGAATTCACCTTCGCCGAGTAGCCCTATAGTTTTATTGCCGGTGCAAAGCATCGACAACTGTATAGCAACAAATCCTCCAAACCCGAGTCTGCGACCACGACGTCTTCATTACTCCTCAACAGAACATCGTGCCCGCTGTGACTCTACTAGATACACTCCAGTTCGGGCCTGATCACCAAGCCACCCCGAAGATTGCAAAGATAAAAGCCATGCTTACCGCTGCTACATGTCAGCAACACCAATAGTCGGGTGATACCCTCATACCAACCAACAGGTCGACATCCCCAATGGCAGTCTCATCTACCTCAAAGCGATGCCGAGCGGCTGGCTCTAGTCAGCTGCATACGGAGGCACGTCAGGCGTCACTCGGCAACCCCAACGACAACCGGCGACGTCAAAGCAATCGTCGGGACGATCAGTACCTCCGAGACTGACTATGGCGCGACCTTCGGCAAGACATCATCGCTCGGCGCCGTAAACGAGAAGAACATGAGCAACGCCAACTGGAAGATAAGAACAAGCGTTTCGGCCTCCACCACGAGCGGCTTCGCCGCCGTATTCAGAGTCGGAGCCCTCATGAAGACGAAGGCATACTGGCCTTCACCCAGGAGCTACAACAGGTCGACTGGTGTTGACGCCGAAAACCCGCCGGGAGCCGTTCGGCGTCTGGGAGACACGCGAAGGCCTGGGAGATTTGCTTCACTCCAGTGCAGGTCCTAAAATCTTGAGGTTCGTAGGCGTGCCAGTCAATTTGACCCTGCAATTGACAAGGAGAAAAAAATATTAAGCCCATGAGCCAATCGGCTGGAAGCCGACCTGGACTCATCTCATCGGCCGATGGCCGATTTGAACTATAGCACTTATACGTCGATTGGAAGCCGATGATGGCATGAGCAGTAGCATAATAACAAATATTAAACTAGCCGATCATCGAAGAGATGCTCAAAAATCGGCTATAAACATGATAAAATAAGTAAGCAGGATGCGTAAATGAATAGATTAAATGAACTCCAGCCGATCATGGTTAAAATTACTAATGTCGTCGCGAAGATACTGCCCACACCCGCGCCCAGGCCCTTTCTCGTGCCCGCGCCCGAATCTTCGTTCGCTGTCCGTACCCATGCTCGGTTTCTTGCCTGTGCTCATGCTCGGGTCCTTGCCTGAGGTCGTCCCCGGGTCCTCGCCTGCTGATCGTGCTCGGGAACTTACCTGAGCTCGTGCCCGGGAGCTTACCTGTGCTCGCGCTCGGATCGGTAGAGTAAACTGATCGGCTAGCCCTTAGCCGATCGTAATAGTAATGCAGGCAAGAATGTACAACAAAGCAGGCAGTATAATCGGCTGTATTTAAAAGATAACTTATCGGCTAAGCACTCTGATAAAAACACCGCATAAAACCCATCGGCTTATTAAGAAAAAAGTTATTATCGTCAGTCTAGTAGATCGGACCCAACCGTTGCAGCACAAACTGATGATGATAACAAGATCTCGATAGGCCGATAGATCTGATGCGATTGTGATGTGAAATATGATAACTTATCGGCTATACACCCCGATAAGACGCTTGCGCACAAAATATCAACCTAGCAGGAACGATTTATCACTGGCAGTTTAGTAGGTCGGACCCAACTGATGCAGCACAAACTGTTGATAAACCGCTCCCAGTAAGCTGATACGATCTACGCATGCGTGATGTGATATACCTAATCAATCTATGAGATCAAACTGAACTGATGTAGCCATAGACAAAAAAGATATACCGTGGTAAGCCGACTACCATAAACCGACTAGAATATCGGACCTAACCGAGGAAGTCCTAGCCAATAGGTAGCCGGGGTGACGAGACTTACCCTCTCGCAGGAGGTCGAACTTAACCGATGCAGCCTGGCTCGAGAAGCAAGAACCCGTCGAAAGGGTGGCGATGCGCCGAATTTGTATTGATCGATTGATGATGATTACACAGCACTCGGGCATACGTATTTATACCCCGAGTTGACACGAGTCCTTATTGGACACGGCATACAATTTCCTAATTGACAGGAGGAAATATTAATAAGACCCGATCAGACACGAGATCAGGTTTCCTAAAGATAAAAACTAACACTGCCTAAATAATAGACACGGTAAATAACTGCCATACTGCGGTCTTCACGGCTCCTTCCCGGATTCGGTCCCTTCTAGATCAATTTCCGTTAGTTGACTACAATCTTTTTCTTGACCGAGTCTAATATAGGGCCTTACCAAATTTTGGCGTTAACAATTGGCTGTTGGGTTTCAAGCCTACAGGCATCAACAAATACGATGGCAAGACCAATCCCGAGTCCTGGCTCACGGTCTACACTCTGGCGATCCGAGCAGCTGGAGGAAATCACAAAGTCATGGCTAACTACCTCCCAGTCGCCTTAGCCGACTCAGCGAGGACATGGCTAACAGGACTTCCCAAGCAATAAATCGGCTCCTAGGGAGAACTCCGGGAACGCCTCATCGCCAACTTCCAGGGAACATACGAGAGGCCATCTTCCGAGTACGACCTATATCTGTTACATCAATGGAAGAATGAGTCTCTTCGTGACTTCATCAAGAGGTTCTCTGAGAAGAAGAATTTAATCCCAATGATCAAGGATGAGGTCGTCATCGCCGCCTTTCGAAAAGGAGTCAAAAACACCTCATTCATCGACAAATACACGCGGAAACCTCCTAACTCTGTCAAGGCTTTATTCGACATGGCGAACAAGTACGCTGACTCGGCTGACGCTGTGGCTGAGGCCCTCGATGACAAGAATGCACCCTGACAGAAGAAGCGGGAGGGCACCAACGACGCGGTCCCAACTAAAGCGGGGAATCACAAACGCAAGTCAGACGGCTTCATTGTGGCAGTCGGTCACAATCATCTTTGACTTTCAACAACTGAAGATTATCAGAACAACAAGTGACATGCTCGGGGGCTCACAAGCTCAAACGCAAGGATGGCATCCCCACTCCGAAATACCAAACAGCTAAGTCGCTTCTTGATAAATATTTCTTCACTCGGCCTTGCCAATGCCGCAGCCGCTTACACCTAATAGGTGTACAAGCTGCACTTTTTTCTGTTTTTTCTCTTAAATGATTGCAAAAGTATTCGAGTAGCATAAATCCTGATCCGTGAAACTTTGCTCCATGAAAGACGAACTCAAGTCACCCAAAACGCGTCTGGGAAAGAGCCATGAGCCAACTCCCGACGCTAGGGGGCTATGATTAGTAGGGCAGAGTGCTTAAACGTAAGGGGTCAACTACTCAGAGAAATTAATATCAGTAAGAGGAAGAACACGTATTTACATATATTGTAAAATACATTTTATTCGGGTGATTGTTTTCATCATCAAATGCTACTCATCCGGTATCTTTATAGTGTAGGGCTAGCTCCGGATACGCGTGACAGGAACTCAGGGCTGCGAGCCTATCTCCTATGCTCAGGGGCTGGACAAGTCTTCCAAAATACACTCGGGATGCTCCATGAGGGCTACTAACAGAGTACTTACGCCAGTCAGGATGACATCTTCCCCGGCTACGCTCCATGTGAGCTGACAACCGACCTCCGGCACTAGTTGGGGGTCGTATACTACTCGACTGGGTGAGGTACACCCCATGAGGGTCGCTAGCCGAATCCTAAGCTAACGCTAGGTTCGGGTACCTTATTCGGTCGCAACTCCGCTAAGTAGGGTACGGCCCATGAGGGTCGCCAGCCGAATCCTATGCTAATGCTAGGTTCGGGAACCTTATTTGGTCACAACTCTGTCAGATCGGGTACGCCCCATGAGGGTCGCCAGCCGAATCCTATGCTAATATAAGGTTTAGGTACCTTATTTGGTTATAGCTCTGTTGGGTAGGGTATGCCCCATGAGGGTCGCTAGCCGAATCCTATGCTAATGCAAGGTTCGGGTACCCTGCTCGGCTTTCCTGAAGTCTGAGAAGACTTACATCGTCGAAGCGCATCCGGAGTTCTCATGCATGGCGTCACACCTGAGGAGGGCAAGCAGATTCTGCAATATACCTACTCGGGCATCTGTGGCAACCATACTGCATCTAGAATGTAAGTCGGAAAGGCTTGCGGGCAAGGATTCTTCTGGCTGATTGAGGTCATCTACACCGAAGTACTCATCCTGACATGCGATGGATGCTACTTCTATAGAGCTATGCTGGGTAGGTCGGCTCAGGCCGGCTTATTTGGTAGCAGCCACCAAGATATGAGTTCCTACAGTAGCATGCTCCATGTGGGCCGCCCGTAGGCTGAGTTGAAATTATAGCACTGGTGCTACCAACAGGAGCCGATGAGGTAAACAGATATGCTTCATGAGAGCCTTATTGCTAAACATATATGTTTGGGTATCGGTTTTATCCACCAGGTCTCGAGGATATATCCTTACAAGGATCACAAGCTGGTCTTCATTAAAATTGGGGATGCAGGTATCTTTCTCGGGTACACCTGACCACGCCGTGGATTTATTTTCATAAAGTGGTACTCGGCCTACATACGTGGCCATCAGTTGCCATGAGCAACATTATTCCCGCTGACATGATGCAGAGGAGTCTAACTTTCGAGTAGTGCACTACTCGGGAGAGACTATAAATTTCTCATTCCCGCTGACATGACGCGGAGCAGTCTAACTTCTAGGTGGGACGCCACTCGGGAAAGACTATAAACCCCTCTTTCCAGCTAACATGACGCTGAAGAGTTCCATATACGAGTAGTATCCTACTCGGCAAGACTATAAATGCCCATTCCGACTGACATGAAGTCGAAAAGTCCTACATACGAGTAGTTCTCTGCTCGGTAAGACTATAAATCATATTCCGGTTGACATGTACCGAAGAGTCTCATATACCAGTAGTAATCTACTCGGGAAAGACTTCCAGGTTAAAGATCTTTGACTTTATGTTTAATTGTCTTCACAATTAAGCACAAAGTCGGGGGCTACACTTAATAGGTGCACCAATTCGGCGCACACTATTCATATATCTACATGAAGCCATTCATAGCCTCGCTGCCAGCTGACATGAAACAGAACTTGGGAAGAAGACTCACTCGGACAAAGAGTACTCGGGAGCAATGCACTCGGGAAGACTTCACCGTGGAGGATGAGCACTCGGTATCAGCTGTGACTCAACTATGAAGGTCTCAGGGGCTACTGTGGGTGCCATGGGCCCCGGGTACCTCATGACAAGCATATGGGCCACTCGGATAGAGGATGGGCCTGGCCTTGTAATTAGAGATATAGTAATCCCTAGCCGACTTTGCCTTATATGATAAGGAAAATACAGTCCTAGTTGGGTGCGTTATATCTCTAAGAGGAGATCCCTTGGCCGTAATCCGATTGGGACTCCTACCTTGTAACCCTATCCCCCAGTATATAAGGGGAGGCAGGGCACCCCCTAAGGGCAGTTTGAGTTGGTTCACCAGAATCACCACCGCAAATCCCCAAAGGAATAACACCACAACTGGACGTAGGGTATTACCTCACATCGAGGGCCTGAACCAATATAAAATTTCTGCGTGTTCCTTTGCAATCCATCAAGTTTCCATCCGCCAAGTAGCCCCATATATTTATTGCCGGTGTAAAACATCAACACCGATGATGCACTTTTTGCGGGTGCTTGCGAACGAACAGATTTACTCACCTCGGTAGCACGGGATGTTGGCGCTGATGCCTTTGGTCACGCCCGATTGGTGGAGGGTGTAGCAGTCCGGCCAGTGGTGGAGGTACTTTTTTTGGACCCAAAGGGAGGCCTCGATGTAGATGTGCTTTCCCAATTGTTCCTTCTCAATGGCTGCCTTCCCTGCAATTCCTGTTCAGCTAATATAGCTAGATGGAACAATCGGTTAAGAGAATTGTATTCTTTAAATTGAATAATGTCCTGAATGTCACGTCTCAACCCCCCATAAAATCAAGCCATCTTATCCTCCTCATCCTTCTCTACCTCACAACACAACATTCCTATTTGTAGCTCCTGAAAGTAATCTTCTACAGATTTTTCCCCTTGGTCTAAGCGTTGCAACTTATTTCTCAAATCACGTTTGAAGGAAGGAGGAATAAACCTACTCCGCATTGCTCGCTTCAACCTTGCCCATGTGTCAGGTTCTAAGCCAGTTTTAACTAGTTCATTCCACCAGATAATAGCAAAGTCCTTGAACTCACTAGTTGCTTGCCTAACCCTATGAACTTCAGGAACTAAATGGGAATTAAATTTCTGCTCTATGGTCATCTCCCAATCCAACTAAGCTTCAGAGTCATATTTTCCAGAAAATTAAGGCAAGGTAAATTTAACTTTAGCTAAAGGATCATCGTTACCTCGCCCTTGGTGGCGGTTACCTCCCATACCTCCCATACCTCGCCGGTTGAATCGCAGCCGTTGTCGTAGGCGCTCTTCACGAAGTGCATCACGTGTGTCGCTATTGTCGGCTTCCTCTTCTTCATTATCTCCATCATCGTCAACAAGTGGTGGTGTTGGCTGACGGTTTGCTGCCAATTGCTTGACGCAGTTAGTGAGGGTGGTAATGCTCCCCACGATAGCCTGGAGGTCTTCCCGCATAGCATTCACGGCAGCTACATTCTCCTCAATCTTCTGATCCAGCTTAACGATCTCCTCTTTTGAAGCACAATCAGCGAAATCATTCACCTCACCTGCCATGGTTAGTAGAAAATAGGAAACAAACAGCAGAAAAGTATTATCCCTATCAACTACTACTATGCAAGGATAGTGGACACTCGCAAATGGAAGCACCTTACGGAGCTCTTACAAGGTTCTGAGACTAGCGAGCAAGGGATGGTACAACCGGTGGCTACTGGGGAGGTGGATGGAGATGTAGGGTGATCAAGGATGTGATATATGACACTAAAACAGAACACACAAAGACCAACACTTGCACAAGATAGTTAGTATATGGGAAAACAGAGACAATGGTGGTGGTGGCTAGGGTTTGTAGGGGTACGGTGGATGGATCATGAACTGGACTCAAACACAATCTAAGCCAGCAACCAAACTCGACCTAGGACACCAACTCAACACTACGAAATCTGATACAGAATTATGCAAAAGGCTAAAACGTGGTTGTAGGACAGGAAAAAACTACGACTACCAATTTTGTTTTTGTGGCTTTTTCTGGACTCTAGGTATAGAAACAAAAACTGAAATAAGACGGAACAGAATAATACCTAACGGGCAACCTTCGCTCTAATACCACTTGATGGCAATGGGGTGCTCGATCTTCCGTTAGGTAAAGATAACTATCGATTTGGTGGAGAATCGACACTCACGATCCGGCTTCTGTTCACCAAGACCCGAACCCTGCAATCGCAGCACCACGTCTCCTCTCATTATCAACCATGTGCTGCCCGGTTGATGTCACCACGAAGGCTAATTCCTACATGCAAATCGAAGAATACAAGCAAGAACAAGAAAGATTGCAACTCAATTGCAAATGAATGATTATACTCTTGAGTTGGGGTCTCACAAACTGATAAACGGCAAAACTGTTCAAGGACAGAATAATCTAAGCAAAACCCAACTTAAACAGCAGCGGCTATGGAATATATACGAGTTAGGACATCCTAGGATAAGGATTTGCCCTGTGAGGGGTGCACTCCTCATGGGTTTAGCCCACGACACAATTACAAGGCCCAAAGCCCAAAACAGACTCAGACTGGAAGAGGTACATGTCTTGTTTTGACGATTCCGGACAGCTCAGGAGGAATTTTGACATGAAACTAAAACCATCTGAAAGTAGACTTCATAAGCTTTCCAACAAGTACTTGTAGGCCCTGTAACTCCTTCTGATCAAAAGTTATGGCCGTTTGAAATTGATGCTGTCTTCCAGCCTGAAACTGAATCGGTCTCGAGAATAGGAGTTTACTTGCACTTGTTGTCTCCACTTCAATATGTGGTGTCTTGAGCTATTCTCCATGGTCTTCTCCCAGGTTCCTAAGAACAATAAAATCATCACAAGAATTAAATAGCATGCGATTCGTAGAAATATTCTCATGTAAGCTTAGGAACGCATTCACCTGGCGATTAAGTTGACGGCCACGTGCGCGAGTAATTGGTCCTTGGATCGGTTCCACATCTTGTTCATCATGAAGAGGTTGTAAGTGTGTATCTAAAGACATGATGTCCTCTTCACTTATCCCATAGGTACAATAATAGATAATCAAGTTGAGAAGGCTATACCCAATGATAAAGGCTTCCCTTTCCGATGACATTATAAAAATAAAAATGCACAGTTGAAGTAAAGAATAGCTTTAAACATAGGAACAATATGCTCAAAGGTGTTAAGAAACCTGCGTGACTTGCTTGCTGCTCTGCACAAGCCTCGGAACTCTCCTCGAGAAACTACGACACTTCTGGAACGTTGGCAGCTAAAGGCAATAAACAAAAATAAGCAAAACAATACATAAGCACACATGAAAAGTACAATATTATATTTTTAATTAGTAGATCTTGATTTTTAAAGAATTTTGCATGTTGAGTCACCCCAAACGGAGTTCGGATGAATAAGTTATGAATTTTAGAAATTTGGAGCTTTTAAAAGTATATTCAAAAGAATTAAACTGATTTATTGCGTCATTAATGAATTAATTTAATTCAGGATAAGAATTATGGCGTCATCAGAGAGAGAGAGAGGATTGAACCGGTGGCTGACAGATGGGGCCCACCGGACAGAGGGAGAGAAGCTCGGGTCCACAGTGAATCGAGTCCACCAAGGTCCACGGAGCAATCCAACAGTGCGGATTTTATGAGATTTGGTTGGATGGTCCAGATCACTCGATGGAATTGATATGGATCAGAAGGCCGAGATTTGATCTAAACTCTAATTGGACATCGGACCCCGCAGCTGAGCGGGCGACCGACGCGGCATCCACGTCGGTGCCATGGCGGTGGCATGGGACCCTATGGTCGCCGGTGATCGGTGGCATGGCGGCGTGTGGTGAGGGCAGGAATGGGTAGAGGGAGACACGGCGATGCTTACTGAGGGTGGAATGGTGAGGAACGGTGATAGGAGGCATCGGCGGCGAGCTTCAAGCTGCGGCAGGCATCGGGTCCTTGGTGGCGGCGGTGCTCGGTGATCCTTGGCAGCTCAGAGGCGGTGGCCTAGCACCCCTGCTCTCCGGTGGTGCTCACAAAGGCGGCGGCGAGCGCTACCGGTGGCTAAGGTGACAGTGTTGCTCGATCGAGACTCGGCGGCGGCGGCGGTGGAGTGAACCCAGGCTGAGGGAAGGTGGCTAGGGCTTGCTAGGGCTAAAACTTGAGCATGGAAAAGATCCTAGGGGCCTCGGGCTTTCTATTTAAGAAGGAAGGAGGTGGAGTCTTGCTCGGGTTCGGCGAGATTGCAGCAGCAGAGGAATAGGGCTTGGGGTCCGATTTGGGAAGCTTCCAATCCCCGCATCCATGCATGATTTAGCTCTGATTTCTTGGGGATAAAGCGGAGGAGGTCGGGGGCAATGTTTCCCCTCAACTAATTGAATGAGATCAAGACCGAGACGATTAGATTGGGCGGGATTTGCGGCAGCTGCACACGGGGATGAACAAGACTTCTCGTTCAGAGGTTAGAGATGGAGCTGATAGGTGGGCCCCACCTGTCAGCGGGCATCTGTGGGG
Organism: Oryza meyeriana var. granulata; assembly: GCA_003991445.1. Classification (NCBI taxonomy): domain Eukaryota; kingdom Viridiplantae; phylum Streptophyta; class Magnoliopsida; order Poales; family Poaceae; genus Oryza; species Oryza meyeriana. The sequence goes on along the minus strand of RYFJ01003789.1, from coordinate 45,419 downwards.
AAAAGGTTACCGGGCTGGCTGGACCGTGGCGCGGCACAGGAGAGAGAGAGAGAGAGTAGGCCGACAGGGGATACAGGAGTGGGCCAAAAGCGGCCCATGAGCAGGGAAGAATTTTATATTTTTTTATTTAAATACTGTGAAGTTGGTTTAATTCACCAAAAATATTTCCCTTAATCAAATAAATCCTAGAAAATTCTAGGAAATAGATACTTAAGCATAGTATTTTATAAAATTATTTCCAAGCCCATTTTTGTTATAAATTTTCTCTGATTTTATTGTTTGCACTCCTTGAGGCTTTTAATTTAATTTCTAAAATTCCTTTTTTGGAATATTTTTATATGGGGATAATTTCAGGGTGTTACAGCCTACCACACCACCAACCCAGCCGGCTGCACCAAGTGCAGAGCCGACTGGCCCAAGCACCGCTCCACCTGACGTTGTACCCCAAGGCCCAACGCCAAGCAGCACAACCTCTCGAAGTAAACCTTCATGCTCTTTGCCGACTACCTCCCCCGGGGATACACAGGGGGTGGAGGTTTAAGATTTCCAACAATTATGAGATCTTCATTCTTCAAATATCCTAAAGTGTTTTTGCAATGTCTTGATTGTTGAAGAGTTGTGTAGGAGGCCCAATGACGCTGATCCTAGGGGACAATGCCACCTACTCCCACCACCGACCCAGCCCCAACTGGTAGAGGTCACAGCGCATCAGCCTGAGCCAAATGCTGCCCTAGACCCCGAGGGTGGAGTGACGCACTCGACTGAACCACCATCTTCTCCCAGTCAGGAAGCTATAGGACAGGCTGAAGATACAGTTGCTAGGCCAACTGAAAAACCAACGCTTCTTGAAGGCCCTAGACCAGCAACTCCCTCTCCTCCGTCATCCCCTTCTTCCGAAGAAGGATGAACTAGAAAGGACCAGGAAGGAGAGGGAGGCCTAGCTGAGGGACTCAGTTAATAAGCTGCGCGACGAGCAATGGGAAAAGATCGGGACTATTCGGTGGGTAAGTCTTCCTACTGCCCGAGTAGCTCCAGGTATCCTCTGCAGATTACTGATCTTTAGATTTGTCTGGCTGTAGCTCATGAAACCAAACTCCACATCAGTCCTTGGAGATAGAGCACCTAAAGAAAGAACATAATGATTTTGAAAATGCAAAGTCCAAGGTTGATGCTGAGTTTGCAAGTAAGTTGCTTGTTTGCTTCTAAACTTTGGCCAACCAAGTGATCAACTTCCCTCATAGCTTTTCTTTGGATGACAGACTACAAGGTTAACGTGCAGACGCAGTTCAACTCCATTGGCGAGCAAATTAAGGAGATAGAAGACTCGCAGAGCACCATCGTGGACTCTGCAAAGTCTCTGTTAGACATCATGCAGCCAGGAGAAGCCAGTTCCAGTTCAAGCACGCCCGCCCAAGTGCTTCAACATCTTCAAGATGCTCCAGTTGTCTTGAAGAATTTTGCTACGGAGCATGCCACCCTAGGGATACCCAGGCCCTCGCAATGACCAAGTCCCTCTACTCCCAAGTGGATATTGAGGTGGTCGACGAGGGGTTTGCCGAGGGCACGACTCTAGAGCAGGGCCTTGAGTTGAACAACCTAGCAAGGCCCACTACAAGAGCAATAACCGAGGAGTTGCCGCTGTAATTGTTTTGCCCAGAAACATAATACATTCTTTAAGCAAGCTATGTGCTAGGAAAACAGTTATAACTTGTATATGTTGTAAATACATGTGCTTTTATGTTGTTGTAAAGATCTGCCCGAATTCTTGAATTATCGTAGTCGTCATTAGACTTATCTGACTAGCCATGTTATACCGAGTGGAGAGGACCAACTTTAAAAGGCGTTCATCCAACAAATCTTTGCTCGGTAGAAGTTAGCATAGTCGTTATAAGACTTCATGGCTTAGATAAAATAGATTCAAATCAATAACAGAAGATGTATTATCATCATGTGGCCCTTGACTCACTACTCGGCTGGTACAATCGGCGTAGTGAGTCAGAGTGAAAAACTTTATTTATATATATAAATTGTGTACAATTGTTAGGTGTAGAAAAGACATAGCTGTTCTACGTTCCATGAATTGTTGACTAGGACGCCATTTTCAATATTCAGTCAGTAAGCCCCCGGGCGTGTCACCTCAGTGATAATAAACGGCCCCTCCCATAAGGGAGATAATTTATGCCTGTCTTTGGTGGTTCAAATTTTTTGCAATACAAGATCTTCCACTAAAAAGGCACGGCCACGGACATTCTGACTATGATAATGATGTAGGCCTTGAAGATATCGTGCCGATTAGATTGTTACGATATCCCTTGCTTCCTCCAACTGATCGAGCTCGATCCGTCAGTCTTCGTTTGATTTTTCTTTTGAGTGGGCTTGGACTTATGGAGAGCTGAAGTTCAACTTAGTTGGTAACACGGCCTCAGCACCATAGCATAGGAAGAAAGGGGATTGCCCTATTGCCCAGCTGACCATGGTTCATAGAGACCAGAGAACAGATGGGAAAGCATTTTTCGAATTTATTGAAAAGCCCAAGGTGTGAAATAATAAAAATCAATGAAAATTTTGAACAGAAAGTGGGCCCAGATAAAATTTTATAAAATACTTTGCTTAATCCTTTAGCTCCTAGAATTTTTTGGAAATTAATTGAGCAATGGAAGTATTTTAATTGGAAAATCTTAAGAAAATCATTTCCCTATCTTTGGGCTGTACCTGGCCTGTCCTTGTTCCCTTCCCCATCTGCACGCATGCCTGGGCAGCCCATCCCTTGGCTCGGCCCGCCAACGTGCCCGTGTTCTTGCTCTCACTGATAGGTGGGGCCCACTTGTCAAATTCTTTCCCGACCTTGAGTCGGAGGAATCCTGTTCCTCCCTATTTCGGCCACCGCGCAATCCGGAGAAATCCCATCAATGCACACACTGTTCCCAAATTGGTTGAGGGGGAACGATCCCCTTATCCTTCTTCACCGAATCCCTAAGAAATCGGGTCAAGTTTCACCCAGATTAGGAGCGTTTGGAGCTCTCCGTCTTGGAATCGTAGCCCTAGAAACCCACCGACGTAGCCCCGTCGCATCCAAGACAATCTCCCCCGCCCCAGGCTATATATAGCACCCCTTGGGTCTCTCTCTCTCCTCCTACCGTCATCAGAGCCCGCTCACCCTAGATTGCCCTAGTACCATGACGCTTTGCTCTGCCGTCATTCGGCCGAGCCTCACCATCATTCCAGCCGTCACCGACGCCACCATCCAAACCATAGAAGCAAGACGCACGCCGGCCGCCCTCTTTCCCACCCTTGGGATCACAGGAGCACCGTTGTCCCCGACGACCTGAACCTAGCCGCTGCTGGGAGCTCGCTGCTGGCCGCCTCCCATTGTTGTTCATCGTTGTTCTTGCCTTGGTAAGCATCGCCATGATCCCCTCTACCGCTTTGTGCCATCGCCTTGCCCCGCCGCACCGCTGTTCGCCATCAACCATCGGGATCAGTGCGCCGCCTTGCTCTGGTGATGACATGCTGATGTGGCACCACATCACCGTCCTCATCAGCTGCCACATCGCCCTCCTGTCTGATGTGTTCGCCACCTGTGCTCATGTGTCTGCCCACATAACCAATTTGTGGAGATTAAATCTCAACCGTCTGATCCCCATGATCAAATCCTAGCCATTAGATCTAATCCATAAAGTAATCCTAACTGTCCAAACCCGTCCAAGCCCTCGGTGCACCCGGTCCATGGTGCACTGGCCTCCTTCCTCTCTCTGTCTGGTAGGACCCGCATGTCAGCCGCCAGCTCTGTCTCTCTCTTTTAATAATTTCGTTAGCACATGGAATATGCTAAGAACTTTAGAAATTCATAACTAATTCATTCTAACTCCGTTTGGGGTGATTCAACTTGCATAATTCTTTAGAAATCAAGATCTACCCATTAAAAATATAATATTATAATGTTGATGTGTGCTATGTACTGTTTTTCTCATTTTGTTTATTGCCTTTAGCCGCTGACGTTCCAGAAGAGTCAGGTTTATTCAAGGAGAGTTCCGAAGCATTCACAGAGTAGCAAGGCAAGTCACACAGACCCTAAACACCTTTGAACATGTTGTACCTATGATTTAAAGCTATGTTTTCCTTCAAATGTGCATTTATTTTACAATGTCATCGAGAGGGAAACCATGTTCCTTTGATTACCTATTGTTTGTACCTATGGGAATAATGTGACTAGCTAGCTTTAAATATTGGTTAGCTAGAATAATTCTAGGACCCTGCTTAGCCATGCTTAGAAACTATAGTGGAACTTATGGCTATCACTTAACTATTACTCATGATATCGGATTTACATGAAATGATGAGTTAGTTCATGACCGAGGTCATGTGTGGATCAATGGTCAACTAAAACTTGACTAAATGGTGGGTTGTGAGCACACAGAATGTTGTTGATGCTTGTAATGCTCATGACACTTAAGGACTGGTTCGCAAGCTATCTTTGCGAAGCAATACCCGTACTAACCACAAGCTAGAATGGGTAATGGCGGGAACTAAAGTGTGATGGGTTACATGGAGGGTCCTGTCACAAGTCCTTTCCGATGTACCATGGTGGTATTGAGGTGCACAGAAACGTGTTGTGGGGTTGTGTCTTGTGGGTAAATTGGTACACCTCTGGCCAGAGTAAAACTGTTCGAATAGCCATGCCCGTGGTTAATGGGCAGCTTAGCAATATTTTTCGTGATTAGTCCCACACTACTCATTAATAATAATAAAAGATGGAATTTTGATAGCTCCAGGTTGGGAGTGATTGGGCTTGTACTGCTTCGGAGGGCGGTATAGTGTTGATTAAAATTGTTTAAAGATTACTCGTTTTACTACTCTCCTAAATGCTTTATTAAATGTTGTTTATGCAAATGAACCCTATTATGCTTTTGTTTGTATACTTGTGCGCTTGCATCTTTGCTGTGTGGCTTACGGAGTATTTCATGTACTCACCTTGCAATCAACAATCATCATCAGAGGAGTACTTCAGTGATGATGTATTCTTGGAGGACTGAGCGGGGGCCTAGTCAAGCGCCTGTGGATTTGGAGTCATCATGTTATCCTTAGCTTTATTCTGTTGTTTAGATTTTATCTATTGAGAGGTATCATTCGCCTATGTAATAAATATAATCAATTTATGTAAGACATTTACTTTGGTATCAATTATGTTATTTGTGTGCCTCGGATGATTCCTGGACGAGAATTTATGCACAATAAATCACCTAAATTTTGGATGGAAATTCTGGGTGTGACATGCCATTTGCACACTCGACCTGCCCAATGCTCCGAGGGTGAGCCACAGAAGCATAACAGATCTTGATGCCGAATTTGTCATAGAAATCTTGGAAGATGCTGCCAGTGAATTGAGTACCGTTGACCGTTATTATGCGATTGGGGACTCCAAATCGGTAGAGAATTCCTATGATGAAGTCTTTTGCTTTGGCCGCAGTTATGGTAGCAACGGGTTTGGCTTCAATCCACTTTGTGAACTTGACCACTGCGACAAACAAGTATGTAAACCCTCCTGGTGCTTGCTTGAGCTCTAATCTATCCTCTGGTCTCTCAGAACCACGGTTAGTCGGGCAACAGGGCAATCCCCTTTCTTTCTGGTCTACGGTGCTGAGGCTGTGCTACCAACCGAGTTAGAGTTCGGCTCTCCGCGAGTTCGGGCTTACTCAGAACACATCTCCAACAATACCCGATTGGTCGAACTAGATCAGTTGGAAGAAGCAAGGGATATCACAACAATACAGTCGGCAAGGTATCTTCAAGGCCTGCATCACTACCACAATCGCAATGTTCGTGCCCGAGCCTTTTTGGTTGGAGACCTTGTTCTGAGAAAAATACAAACCACCAAAGATAGGCACAAACTATCCCCAATCTGGGAAGGGTCGTTCATTATAGCCGAGCTCACGCGGCCAGGCGCCTACCGATTGAAGACCGAAGACGGTGCCCTCATCAGCAACTCATGGAATATAGAACAGCTACGTCCTTTCTATACCTGAGTTTTACAATTTCATGTGTACAATTTTTCTCTGACTCACTACGCCGCTTGTTTCAACCGAGTAGTGAGTCGGGGGCTGCATGTATTATATGCGCTTTGTCAATAATATACGAGCCTATTCTACTTAAGTTATGAAGTTTTACTACGACTTTCCTATGTCTGCCCGAGTATAGCTTTCTGCGGTGAACGTTTTTATTAAGTTCCTATAGATCAACTCGGTGTAGGCTATATGGTCGAGTAAGGCTAATGACAACTGAGTAATAGTCTAAAGCTTGGCAGCATTGCACATATATTTACACATGTCCTTACAAAAATCTAGAATACACCAACTACATGATGTATTGTTTTTACAGATCCAGGTCTCGGGTGATAATCTCTGCAGTCGGCCTCGCCTTGGCTATCAACTCCAGCGCCTCCTTAGGAGTTGTCTCCTCGGCAAACTCCTCCCCAATGGCTTCAACATCTGCCCTTGGGTAGATGGACTTGGTCATTGCTAGGGTTCGGGCTACGCCGACAATGACGTGCTCATCCGAGTACCTCTTCAGGGCACTCGGTGCATCCTCAAGGCGCGCCTCCACTTGGGCGATCGAGCTGCAGCTGGTTCCCACGGGGCGAGGATCCATGATGTTAAGGAGCCCTCTCCCGGATCCTAGGAGGGCCTCCCGTGACTCCTTGACGACCCTTATCTCCTCTGCGTAAGCCTGAAATTGGGCTTGGGAATTGGCTCTAGCAGCTACCCGGGTTCACCGACAAGTAAACTTGTTAGGTAAAACTGCAGATGGAGTAATTAACAGATTGGTTAAGATCATTGTCAGAAGGGGGACTTACTGTCGTAGTCGGCCTCCCATCTGGCTACGGTCCTCTCCAGTTCATTTTTTCCTTCTCGAGCTTGGCGTTGGCCTCCTTCAACTCGGCCTTCTCTCGCTCAAGCTCGGTATTGGCTGTTGTCTGGTCGGCCTTGTCTTTTTCAAGTTCGGCTCTAGCTCTCTCGGCCTCCTTCAGCTGTTCTTCTCCCTCCGTTCGAGTCTTTAACTCGGCCTTGAGGGCTGCACGACAGATTAGTCAAGAACTCGACGTTGCAGTCAAGACACAACCGGGCAGTCGGGAAATAACACAGCTGGAGAAATATATTTGGTCAGGAAGAAGTGTTCTAGAGGCTCACCTCTTATCTTCTTGGCTTCGTCCCAATTCTCGCTCCTGAGCTCGGTGACTGCCTCCCTCAGCCAAGATTCCCTCTCTTGGCTGCGCCCTTCCACTTCGGCTTTCAAGGCCTGGAGTTGGTCCAATTCTTGGAGTTGGGGGGCGATTCGGGTCAGCACCTCGTGCATTTTCTCCGAGCGATCAATGATTTTCTACTCGGGGAGCAACAAGTCAAACCAGAGTCAGGTGCCAAGAAACACTACCGAGACTCCAATATAACGGAAGTCATACCTGAATCCCCTGGGACACGGCTATTGTGGCACGAAGCAAGTCTTCACGCTCCTTTTCTGCTGGCACCTCATCAACCTTGTAGCTTTGCGAAGTTCCATTGGGCACTGTCCAGTAGAACGTCCATGGGAATTTGTGCGGAGGGGCCTCGATCCTAGGGAGGTTGGGTCTGTCTGAAGGAAGGGACAGCCCCGATGACGACGACAATGACCAGGATGGCAACGGACTCCTGGTCCCCAACTCAGTGGCCTCCAAGGCCTCGAGGGCTGGCTCAGAAGCTGCAGCAGTGTCTTCGACATCAGGCGCTGGCTCAGGAGCGGCAACGACAGCTTCAACGACGGGCACTGGCTCAGGGGCTGGAGCGGCAGCTTTGGTAACCACCCCTTGGTCGGCCGGCATCAGCGGCCCTACAGTCGGGGCGGTCTCAGATTCTACAACTGGGGCCACCGCCGGCTCTGTAGGCGTGCTCGCTGGCTCTGGATCGACTGGGGCAGGGTCAACAGCAGGGGCAGTCGATGTGACTTCCTTAAGATTAATGTCGACCCGCTTCCGGCATAACAAGTAAAGCATCAAGGCGCTACAATGCTGAACATGATTTTCAGAAGACCCAGAATGGCCTACCTCTTGGAGAATTTGAGCTTTTGTCCGAGAGATCCAGAGCACGGCACTGGAGGACTGCTGGCTGTTGGGCCTGAGGGCGTGGCAGTCGGTGGCGGCATTTCTGTCCTCATCAGCCCCGCTCGCGGTGTGGTCGGCTGGGGTGCTCGGGTACTCGGCGGCACTGGGGTCGACCTTGTACTCGGCGGCGCTTGGGCTGGGCTCGATGTTGTTGAGCTCGACCGCGCTGGTCCCGGTCTAGGACTTGATGGCTTGGGTGCTGTGCCGGCAGGGTCTCTTATCCGTAAGCCCCCGGCTGCGGCACTCGGCCTCACGACCTTCCCCTTGCCCCGATCTACAATTGGTTTCTTCCCGGCTCTGTTGGAGTCAGGCTGGGCGGCAGAAGGACTTCTCGGCCTCTTCTTGGACTTTGTGGCCGACAACGGACGGGAATCATCGTCAAAATCCTTGCACCACTGCAGACAATTGAACAATATACATTGCACGATTCTGAGCAACTATGGATACAAGTCTACAGACATTCATCACAAAAGAGCAACAAGGGTTACCTCGGGACGAGGCCAGTTTCGGCTATAAGCCACGATGGAGCGCTCTGTGTCCTCGGTTTCGATCACCCCGTTGGAGAAATAAGTGAATAATATTCCGGTCACTTTTTCCTAGGCAATCACTTCTCGGCTTTCTCGGTCAGGGTCATTCTTCCCCTAGTAATCCCAACAGAATTCACTCCTCAGCTTTAATAGCTAGATGCGCCGGGTCAGGAAGCACTTGGTGACCCAGGGGCCGGTCAGGCCGACTGACTTGAATTTCTCCAACTTCACCAGCAATTGATGCACCTGACCCATCTCCTCGAAGGTTGGATCCGACGACCAACTGGGCAAGACCACCGGGGGCTCCGATGAATGGAGGCAGGGAGGGTTCCAGATTAGAATAGTAGAACCACTCCTTATGCCAACCTTTCAACGAGGATTTCAAAGGAAGATTGATGTAAATTTTCTTCATCTCACTCCTCAACTGAAGGCTAGCCCCCCAATCACCTGGACCCTATTCTTAGAAGGTTGGGGCTTGATGTGGAACATGTGCCTGAAGAAATTAAAGTGCGGCTCTACACCCAGATAGCACTCGCAAAGAGTCACAAAGATAGAGATTTGCAGGATTGAGTTGGGATTTCGATTCACCAACTCCAATCCGTAGAAATTAAGAAGACGGCAGAGGAATGCAGAGGACGGAAGAAACGGACCCCGGTCAAAGAAAGAGGCAAAAATGACAGTTTCACTGTCTTGGGGATTTGGAATTGACTTACCCTTAGCTGGGCGCCAGTGGATGATATCGCGGCTTTGCAGCCGCAGCGACTTCTCCAGCCTCTCCAGCTTCGACCGGCTGCAATCCGAGGTTGGCCACCCCTCGTCCGACACCCAGCGAAATCTGGAACCTTCGGCATGGTCGACGGGACAAGAAATTTGGGGGAAATGTGGTCGGGGGCTTGGAATGGACAAAGGAAGGCAGAATCGCTCGAGCTTTGATGGGGAGGAGCAAACAATGGCGAACCCTAGCAGAGCAGGAGGCGAAATTTCAGCGCGGAGCTGGGAAGATGAAACGATTGGTCGCTTGGGGAAGATAGAGGAATCTTTTCTCTCTCCCCCAGCCTTTATAGAGCTTGCGCCGACTAATGGGCTTGGGCCTATACAGTCGGAGCTGGGCCACCAAGATATGAGTTTCTACAGTAGCACGTTCAATATGGGCTGTACGCTGGCTGTGTTAAAATCGCAGTATAGGTGCTACCAACAGGAACCGATGAGATAAACAGATATGCTTCATGAAGGCCTAATTGCTAAACATATATGTTTGGGTATCTGTCTTATCCACCAGGTATCGAGGATATATCCTTATAAGGATCACAAGCTGGTTTTCATTAAAATTGGGGATGCAGGTATCTTTCTCGAATACACTTGACCACGTAATGGATTTATTTTCATAAAGTGATACTCGGCCTACATGCTTGGCCAACAGTTGCCATGAGCGACATTATTCCAGCCGACATGATGTTGAAGAGTAACTTTTGAGTAGTACACTATTCGGGAGAGACTATAAATATCTTTTCCAGCTGACATGACGCTGAGGAGTCTAACTTCCAAGTGGGACGCCACTCGGGAAAGACTATAAACCCCCTTTTCCAGCTGACATGAAGCTGAAGAGTCCCATATATGAGTGGCATGCTACTCGGTAAGACTATAAATCGTATTCTGGTTGACATGATACCGAAGAGTCTCACATACTAGTAGTATACTGTCGATGTTTTACACCGGCAATAATATTATGGGGCTACTCGGCGACCTGGAATTCGGTGGATGGCAGAGGAACACAAGAGAATTATACTGGTTCAGGCCCTCGTCGTGAGGTAATACCCTACGTCCAGTTGAGGTGTTATTCCTCTGAGGTGGTTTTGCGATCAATGATCTTTCGTGCCCTCATGGGGCGCCCTGCCTCCCTTTATATACTAGGGGACAGGGGTACATGGTAAGGATCCCAGTCGGATACGACCAAGGGATTTCCTTCTTAGAGATAGAATCCTATCCGACTAAGGCTATGTTTCCTTATTATACAAGGCACAGCCTGCCGGGTGCTATCTTATCTCTAATTACATGGTCTGGCCCATCCTCTATCCGAGTGGCCCATGTGCTGGTAATGAGGTACCCGGGGCCCATGGCTCCCACAGTAGCCCCTGAGACCTTCATAGTTGAGTCACAGCTGATGCCGAGTGCTCATCCTCCACGGTGAAGGTTACCCGAGTGCGATGCTCCCGAGTACTCTTTGTCCGAGTAAGTCTTCCCGAGTCCTGCTTCATGTCAGCTGGCAGCGAGGCTATGAAGGGCTTCATGTAGATATATGAATAGTGTGCGCCGAATAGGCGCACCTATTAGGTGTAGCCCCCGACTTTGTGCTTAATTGTGAAGACAATTAAACATAAAGTCAAAGATCTTTAACCTGGAAGTCTTTCCCGAGTAGATTACTTTGGGTATTTGCGACTCTTCGGTATCATGTCAACCGGAATAAACTTTATAGTCTTGCCGAGTAGAAGACTACTCGTATATAGGACTCTTCGACTTCATGTCAGTCGGAATATGAGTTTATAGTCTTTTCCGAGTGGCGTCCCACTCAAAAGCTAGACTCTTCCGCATCATGTCAGCGGGAATAAATATTTATACTCTCTCCCGAGTAGTGCACTACTCGAAAATTAGACTCTTCAGCGTCATGTCGGCTGGAATAATGTTGCTCACGGCAACTGATGGCCACGCATGTAGGCCGAGTACCACTTTATGAAAATAAATCCATTACGTGGTCAGGTGTACTCGAGAAAGATACCTGCGTCTCCAATTTTAATGAAGACCAGCCTGTGATCCTTGTAAGGATATATCCTCGAGACCTGTGAGATAAACAGATACCTAAACATATACGTTTAGCAATAAGGCTCTCATGAAGCGTATCCGCTTACCTCATCGGTTCCTGTTAGTAGCACCAGCGCTATAATTTCAACTCAGCCTGCAGGCAGCCCACATGGAGCATGCTACTGTAGGAACTCATATCTTGTCGGCCCAATACCGACTGTGCAGGCCTGGGTCCATCTAGTCGGTACAGGCTATAAAAAGACGGGGAGAGAGAAAAAGATTCCGTCGTCTTCCCCAAATCGGCCAATCTCTTCGTCTTCCACCTTCGCGCCTAACTTTTCGCCTCCCGCCCGGCTAGGGTTAGCAGCCGCTGTTCCCCACCCGGACTCGGGCGATTTCAATCCTCCTCGTTTATTCCAAGCCCCCGATTTGCTTTCCCCCAAATCTCACCACCTCCAGTCATGCCGAAGGCGACGAATCCTGCGAGTGCGCCAGGGAGTTCTTGGCCGATCTCAGATTGTGGCTCGGTGAAGCTGAGACGGCTGGAGAGCAAGCTGAAGTTGCCCAGCCAAGAAGTGATCCGTTGGCGGTCAGCGAGGGATGAGTCGATCCCCAACCCCCGGCCTGGTGAAACGGTAGTTTTTGCCTCTTTCTTTGATCGGGGCTTGTGTCTTCCGTCTTCTGATTTCTTCCGCCGCATCCTTGATTTCTACGGGCTAGAGTTGGTGCATTTAAATCCCAACTCAATCCTTCAGATCTCCATATTTGTTACTCTTTGCGAGTGCTTTCTGGGTGTTGAACCCCATTTCATCCTCTTCCGACACCTGTTCCATGTCAAGCCCCAACCTTCCAAGAGTAATATCAGTGTGATTGGAGGGGCTGGTCTTCAACTGAGGAGCGATGGGAAGAAAACGTATATCGATTTGCCCTTGAAATCTTCTCTGAAGGGCTGGCACAAGGAGTGGTTTTATTGTGCCGATCTGGCTCCTTCCTTGCGCCCATTTACCGGTATGCCGCCGGCGGTGTTGCCAAGCTGGTCCTCGGAGCCAACCTTTGAAGAACTGGGCCAGGCACATATATTGCTGACGAAGATAGATGACTTCAAGAGGGCAGGCTTGACAGGGCCTTGGGTGGCTCGTCGTTTTCTGACGAGGCGCGTCCAGCCGCTGAAGTTGAGAAGCGCTTTTGGCTGGGCCTTCAAAGGTAAACACGATCCCGACCGAGTGAGCAACGAGACAGTGGACAAGGGGGCAGTGACCGATACCTTGTTCGGCTACTTCTCCGAAGGGGTGGTTGCCACCGAAGATGATAACCGCCGGGTTGCTGCCTATAGCTTCATCCGGCCGCGGACCAAGGTAACCTTCTACCTTCTTCTGTGGTGAACGCCTGTGGAACGGTGATTGTTCAACCTTGCGTGATGGTATCTCGTCGACTGGCTTGTAGTGGCATGAGGAATTTGATGAAGACTCACGTCCATTGTCGGCGGTCGCGTCGAAGAAGAGGCCGAGGAGTCCCTCTGCTGCCCAACCCGACTCTAAGAGAGCGGGGAAGAAGCCGATTTTATATCGGGGCAAGGGGGCCATGACAGCGCGCACCGTGAGCGGCAGCTTGAAAATAAAGGACACCGCTGCCACAACGCCCACGCGGTCGAGTCCCACGCTGAGACCGGCAGGTTCGGGCCCAACGTTTTCATGCTCGGCAGCAGCGCCACTAAGGGGCCGGCTAGAGCAGAGGCCGCTTGGGGCGAAGGAACCCGAGCCAACCATACCAGAGTCGGGGCCGAGTAGGGCTGATATGCCTCTGCCATCGATGACACTGACCGGGCCGACTGCCGACGCTAGCGCTTTGCCGGGGGGCGGGCCGCTTGGTAGGAAGCTGAGGTTCTCCAAGAGGTGCGCTACTCCGGGTCCTCTGTAGTCATTGTATGTTAGAGTAATGTCCTGATGTCTTGCTTCGTCGTGCAGGAAGCGGGCCGATATCGATCTCAAAGAGATTGACCCGTCTGCTCCACTTGATGAGCCTGCCTCAGCCGAGCCAGCGGCGGTGAACACACCTGTTGAGCCGGCGGCCAGCCCGGTTGCTAAGACCGAGGTGGCTCCGACTACAGGGCCACTGCCGCCACCCAACCGAGAGGTGACTGTTGAAACTGAGGCCCTAGCCCCCGAGGCGTCGTACGTTGCGGAAGCGGCGACGAGCCCCTAAGCCGGTCCCCGAAATCGTAGGGGAAGGCGGTGCTGAGGCCAGGACCCCGTCACCGTCGTGGTTATCGTCATCGCCATTGCCGCCGCTGCCGCCACCGCCGGAGATCCCGCATCTGCCTCAGATCGAAGCTCCCCCATGTGTGATGCCCCGGACCTTTACGTGGACCACTCGCGACGGTACTGCGAAAAGCTTCAGGCTCGATGAAGTCGTTGCAAGGAGAGAGCGCGAAAGCCTGCTTCGCGCCGCCATCAGCGGGTCCCAAGGGGTCGCGGTATGATTCTTGTAGTAAAGCTCCAGCAATCTTCTTGTTTTGATGTTTGACTCTGTCGTCGGTTTGTTCCTTGTCCCGAGCAGAAGCTCGTCGACCGCAACGAGGCGATGACGGAGATCCTGGTCGAGATGGCTCCCCACCTCGCGGAATTGCAACAACTCCGGCATTGAAGGCCGAGATGGAGGCACGTCACGCGGGGAGGAGGCCTGGCTGAAGAGTGGCGCCGATCAGCTCAGGGCGGAGACATGGGCCCTAGCCGATAAGGTCAGAGGTAAAATCCTCGAGTATATCTTCCCGACTGAACCGTTGATGTATTCATCCAGCCGCGTTGATCCCGACTGCCCGTGGTGTCATGACTGCACGGTTGAGCTCTTGGCTAATCTGTGGTGCAGACCTCGAAGCGGAGTTAAAGACCCGAGCAGAGAGGGAATCGCAGCTGAAGAAGGCTGAAGAAGCCAAGGCCGAGCTTGAAAAGGTCAAGGCCGACCTGACGAAGGCCAACACCGAGCTTGACCGGGAGAAGTCCGAGTTGGAGAAGGCCGTCGTCAAGCTCGGTAAGGAGAAGGCTGAACTGGAGAAGGCCGTGGCCGGGTGGGAGGCCGACTACGAAAGTAATCCTCAACCCGACTGTGATCTCAGCCAATCCATTAGTTATCCTGTGTGTAGCCGAATTTGACAAGCTTACTTGCCGGCCGATCTGGGCAGCATGAGAGCTAACGTCCGGCCCAGTATCGGTTCTACACGGAGGAATAAGGTTGATCAGGAGTCACGGGAGGCCCTCGTCGGGTCTGTGAAAGGGCTCCTTGACCTTGTAGATCCCCGCCCGGTGGGAACCAGCTGTAGCAGATTCCTCAGATAATGGGCGTCTCAGACACGCCGAGTGCCTTGAAAAGGTACTCGACGAGCGGGTTGCCGCCGGCGTGCCCAGACCCTAGCAATGACCAAGTCCATCTACCCGAGGCGGACATTGAGCCATCGGGAGGGATTTTCCGAAGAGACGACGCCCGAGAAGCGCTGGAGCTGATTGCACAGGCGAAGCCGACTGCTGAAAGTAATTACCCGAGACCTGGTCTGTAAAGGCAATACATTATGTAGTCGGTATGTATATAAGCTTTCATACATGGGTCATGTGTAAATGTGTGTCGTGCCGCCAAGCTTATCACTCGGTTGTCATTAGCTTTACCCGACCGTGTAGCATGCACCGAGTTAGTCCGATAGAACTTGATAAAAAACGTTCGGAGTAAGATGCTATACTCGGGCGAATGCATCAGTCGTGGCAAGGCTTCATAACCGGGTGAAATAAGCTTGTATGTTATTGACAGAACACATATATTCATGCAGCCCTCGACGCACTACTCGGTTGAAACAAGCGGCGTAGTGAGTCAGAAAAAACTGTACACATGGAAAATGTAAAACTCAGGTATAGAAAGGGCATAGCTGTTCTATGTTCCATGAGTTAGTGATGAGGACGCCGTTTTTGGTCTTCAGTCGGTAGGCGCCTGCTGCTGAACCTCGGCTATAATGAACGGCCCTTCCCAGATGGGGATAATTTGCCTGTTCCTTGGTGTTTGTATCTTCCTTAGAACGAGATCCCCGACCAAAAAGGCGCGGCCACGGACATTGCGATTGTCGAAGGTAACGACGTAGGCCTTTGAAGATACCTTGCCGACTGGATTGTTGCGGCGTCTCTTGCTTCTTCCAGCTGATCTAATTCGATCAGTCGGGTGTTGTTGAGTCGTCTTCGGAGTAAGCCCAGACTCGCGGAAGCCGAACTGTATCTCTGTCGGTAGCATGCCTCGGTACCGTAGACCAGGAGAAACGGGATTGCCCTGTTGACCGACTAACTGTGGTTCTGAGAGACCAGAGAACGGATGGAGTTCTTTACCCACCGACCCGCATATGGTTGTAGTCGGTCGAATATCCTGGCCTTGATGCCTTGCAAGACCATACCGTTGGCCCGCTCAACCTGCCCGTTGCTCCCGGGTGTGCCACAGATGCATAGCAGATCTTGATGCCGAAATCGTCGCAGAAATCTTGGAATAGGCCAGCCGCGAACTGAGTACCATTGTCGGTGATGCGGTTAGGGACTCCGAACCGGTATAATATACTCATGATGAAGTCCTTGCTCGTGCCGCTGTAATTGTTTGTGACGGGTTTAGCCTCAATCCACTTGGTGAACTTATCCACCGCGACGAATAAATGTGAACCCCCCTGGCGCTTTCTTGAAGGGCCCGACCATGTCGAGCCCCCATACTGCGAATGGCCAGGAGATAGGGATAGTTTGGAGTTCCTGGGCTGGGAGATTTGTTTGCCTTGCCGAAGAACTGGCAACCTTCGCACTTGCGAACGATGTCTTGCGTCTGTGACTGCTGTGGGCCAGAAGAATCCCTACCGTAGGCCTTTCCGACTAACGTCCTGGATGCAGCATGGTGCCACATATGCCCGAGTGGATTGAATGCAAGATCTGCTTGCCTTCCTGGTGGCCTTCCTTGTGGTGACGCAACGCATGGAGGACGCCGGATGCGCTCCTTCGGTACAGGTCTTCTCCGACTAGCAGGAAGCTTTTGCTCCGACGCTGACCTGCTCGGCTTGACTGCGATCTTCTGGAGTTCATCATCCAGAAGGAATTTGACAACAGGACTCCTCCAGTCTTGACATATGTGCAGCGCTTCGTCGGTAGGCCGGGTAGGCTCGCCCCCGACTGCTCTTGTGCCGTTTCTTCTGACTGATGGCTCCATAAGTTGCTCGACGAAGATTCCATCGGACTGCTTCTCGTTTGGATCCCATGTTGCCAGCTCATCCGCCGCGTCGTGTATTGGCGCAGGACGTGTGTGATTCCAGCCCGTCGAACTTATTTTCCAGCTTGCGGACCTCCTGACAGTATGCCCCATTGTATCGTCGAGATTGGTCCAGTCTTTCATGACTTGGTTACCACGAGTTGGGAATCTCCGCGCACAACCAGTCGACGTATGCCGAGTGATATGGCGATGCGGAGCCCAGTGAACGAGTGCCTCTACTCGGGCACGTTGTACAAGCCGGGAAGTGCGATTTGTAGAACGTACTTCAGTTTTTCGCCAGTGGGGGATGGTCAATATGACTCCAGCCCCGGCGCCACCGATCCGTAGGGAACCGTCGAAGTACATTGTCCAGTACTCTAGTTTATGCTTTGATATTGGGAGTTGAAACTTCTGTCCACTCGGCCACGAAGTCGGCTAGAGCTTGAGATTTGATAGCTGTCCGTTGGCTGGAAGTGATGTCGAACGCCATCAGCTCGAGTGCCCATTTAGCGGATCCGGCCAGTGGCCTCGCATTATGAAGGACATCCCCGAGTGGAAACGCTGTGACCACCGTGACTTGATGTGCTTGAATAGTAGTGCACCAGCTTCGGACTGTGATGAGTAGGCCGTTTCTTATAGCAGCTTCTGGAAACCTGCGGGTATCTCGTTTTGGAGTCGGCAAGGACCTCGCTGACAAAATAGATTGGCCGTTTGTATTTTCTGAATATGACCCTATTCAGATCGCGCCACTACAGCACCGTGTGTTGACTACTGTGAGTGGTTGCCGCCAGATATAGCATTAGCGGTTCCTGGGGTAAGGTGATGCCAACGTGGAGGTGACGTGAGGAACTGTTTGAGTCTTCGAAGGCTTGTTGGGCTTCCGGAGTCCATTTGAAGGTGTCCGCCTTTTGAGGAGCTTGAAGAAAGGCATGCCCCGTTCGCCCAGTCGGGAGATAAACCGGCTGAGTGCCGCCATGCAACCTGTCAACTTCTGGACGTCTTTGAGGTTGGTCGGGGGCGCCATGTTCCTGATGGCGTTAACTTTCTCCCGGTTGGCCTCGATGCCGCGATGCGAGACGATGAAGCCGAGTAACTTTCCAGACGGCACTCCGAAGGTGCACTTTTCCGGGTTCAACTTCATCTTGAATCTTCGGAGGTTTTGGAAGGTTTCTTCCAAGTCGGCAATGAGATCTTCTCTGGACTTAGTCTTGATCACCACGTCGTCGACGTAGGCTTCCACGTTGCGCCCAATCTAGGTGTGCAGACAGCGCTGAATAGCCCGTTGGTAGGTTGCGCCCGCATTTTTTAGACCGAACGGCATTGTGATATAGCAATACGCTCCAAACGGCGTGATGAAAGATGTTTTCAAACAGTCTTGTTTCCTCAGGCTAATTTGATGATATCCCGAATAGCAGTCGAGAAAACTGAGTAGGTCGCACCCGGCCGTGGAGTCAACTACCTGATCTATCCTGGGAAGACCAATTGGGTCCTTGGGGCACGCTTTGTTGAGGTCGGTGTAGTCGACGCACATGCGCCATTTACCATTTTTCTTCCGGACCAGAACTGGGTTTGCCAGCCAGTCCGGGTGGTAGACTTCCTTGATGAACCCGGCTGCGAGGAGCTTGGTAATTTTCTCCCGGATAGCGTCCTTGCGGTCTTGAGCGAAGCGCCGCAGCTGTTGCTTGACTGGCTTGGCGTCTGTCTTGACGTGTAGGGCGTGCTCGATCACCTCCCTTGGTACGCCCGGCATGTCGGACAGTTTCCACGCGAAGATATCTTTGTTGGCTTGGAGGAAGGTGACGAGCGCGTCTTCCTATTTGGGGTCGAGTCCGGTCCCGACTAAGGCAGTCTTGGAGGGGTCGGAAGGGTCCAGGGGGATCTTCTTCGTGTCGGAGTCCGCTGAAATTCCCGACTTCGCTGCTTTTTTCGCCGGAACTGGATCTTGATCGACTTCGTGTGTAGCGGCTTGCTTGATGCTATCGCGCCCGACTGCCGCTTCTTGTGTTTGCGCTAGTTCGCAACTCTCCTTGTCACAGGTGAAGGCTTGCTTAGCGTCGCTGCAGAGGGAGAGAACTCCTGCTGGCCCGGGCATCTTCAGCACCATGTACGTATAGTGCGGTATCGCCATGAATTTGGCGAGGGCCGGTCGTCCGAGTATCGCGTGATACGCGGTCTCGAAGTCGGCGACCTCGAAGCAGATGTTTTCTGTACGGAAGTTGTCCCGCGTGCCGAAGGTTACCGGCAAGGTTATCTGCCCGAGTGGGGTTGATGATAAGCCGGGAATTATCCCATGGAAGGGCGCAGTACTCGGCCGTAGTTCTGAACGAGGAATTCTCATCTCGTCCAAAGTCTTGGCGAACAGGATGTTGAGCGCGCTGCCTCCGTCGATGAGGGTTTTCTTCAGCCTGATATTTTTGACGACCGGGTCCAGGACGAGTGGATATCGTCCCGGGTGGGAAATCCGATCTGGGTGATCTGCGCGATTGAAGGTGATGGCCGTTTCTGACCAGCACAGGTATTGGGGGGTGTCGGCTGTGGAGACCGTGTTGATGTCGCGTATTGAGAGCTTCTGCTTGCGTTTGGATTCGTACACAAGTGGTCCCCCAAAGATGTGGTTGAGTTCGGCTTGGGGATCCTGGAAATCCTCAGCCGGGCCTGAGTCTGGCTTGTCTTTGTCCTTGTCCGCGCCAGACGATGAAGCTTGCTCGGAGGCAAACTTCTTGAGCATGTGGCAGTCCTTGGCCACGTGCCGGCCTTTGGGGTGAAATGGGCAAGGCCCGCTCATGACTTTCTGATAGTCGTTGTTCCGCTGGGGCCGCGACCGACTGCGCTCCATGTTGGCCACCTCGTTGTCCGAATTCCGCTTGCGGCTGCCAGATTTATTCTGAGACAGCTCGTTGTCGGCTTTCGCCTTGTTGTTTTTTTGTCGGGGCTCCTTCTTCTCGTCGAAGGCCTCAGCGACGGCTTCAGCCGAGTCAGCGTATTTGTTGGCCATGTCGAAAAGAGCCCGGACAGTGGATGGTGGCTTCCGAGTGAACTTCGCGATGAGCGGGGCGTCTTTTACTCCCTTGCGGAAGGCGGCGATGACGACCTCGTCTTTGATACTTGGAATCTGATTGCGCTTCTCGGAAAACCTTTTGATGAATTCATGCAGAGACTCGTTCTTCTTTTGATGCAGCTGGTAAAGGTCGTGCTCGGAAGCCGGTCTCTCGTAGGTCCCCTGGAAGTTAGCGATGAACCGCTCCCTGAGTTGTCCCCAGGAACCGATCGACCGCCTTGGGAGGCCTGTCAACCATGTCCTCGCCGAGTCGGCTAATGCGACTGGGAGGTAGTTAGCCATGGCTCTGCTGTCGCCCCCAGCAGCTTGTACTGCTAGGACGTAAACGGTGAGCCAGGACTCTGGGTTGGTCTTGCCGTCGTACTTTTCGATTCTGGTAGGCTTAAATCCGACTGGCCAGCGGACGTCCTGTAACTCCCGAGTAAAGGCTGGAATGCCTTCGTTATCGTGAGGACTTGGGCTTCGGTTTTGGCGGTGTAGCCATTCGTAGTGGAGACCGAAGCGCTCGTGTTCATCCTCCAGTCGGCGGCGTTCATCCTCTTCGCGCTCTGCGCGCCGGGCGCTTATGGTGTGGCGAAGATCGCGTTGTATTCACATTCGGAGGTCTTGATTGGGTCGGCGGTCGTATTGGCGACGCCGCCGGTTGTCGTAGTTGGTATTGCCGAGCGTTGTTTGGTGGGACTCTTCGCGCTGCCGGGTGGAGCCGGCCGCCCGACGTCGCGCTGATGCAGATGACTCCGCCGCTGGAGAGCCCATCCGATGGGTCGGTATGTGAGTGTTGCCTGACTGTTCTTGCTGCTGGCAGGCGGCAGCAGTAATCATCGCCTTGATCTTGGCGATAGTTGGTGTGGCCTGATGATCCGGCCCAAGGTGGAGCGTGTCCAGCAGAGTTGCGGCGGCCACGACGTTCTGTTGTGGCGTGACGAAGACGTCGTGGTCGCCGACTTTGGTTTGGAGGATTTGCTGCTGGGCGGCTCGTCCAGCCTGTCGTAGCCCGTCATTGCGAGCTTGGCGGTTGGCCTCCTCTTGTTGTTGTAGTCGGCGTGCCTCCTCTTGCTGCTTCTCTTGCAGTCGGCGCACCTCGGAAGGTGGCGTTGAAGCCATGAAGATCTCGCGGGGGTGGAGGAAGCTTGCCAAGGTGGAGTCCGAGTTGGTGCTCGAACCGCTATCCGACTTGGTGTCGGACTCCGAGTAGTTTATCGGAGTTAGGACGACTCCGACCTCTCTAGATCCAATCTGAAATGGTTCATGACCGTGTCCAAACTGAATTACTGGAGGTCGGATCTGCTGCGCGGGTTGTAGATGCACAGCGTCGCCGAATCCGTACAGGAGATTGACGATCTCTCCCCCTCTCGGCCTAACCCACGCTGGCTCAAGGCCTAGCGCGAGTCGGACGCCGAAGGAGAGAGTTGTCCCGATGTCCGGCGATGTGAGGGACTGTCGTAGTAGATCGTCGAAGGAGATGGCGACGTCCCTGGGGCCGACTGGCGCAACGCCGGCTGGCTCCTCGGCTAGCGAGATCGGATCTGCTTCAGCCAAGGAAAGATTGCCGAGTTGATCGGCGACGAAATCAAGACTCCCAAAGGTGATGGTGTCTCCATTGGAGAACTTGTAGCCCTTGACTCCGTTGATAGGATCCATCGAATCTGTTGATGAAGAATTCGCCGTCCCCCTACCTGGCGCGCCAACTGTCGATGTTTTACACCGGCAATAATATTATGGGGCTACTCGGCGACCTGGAATTCGGTGGATGGCAGAGGAACACAAGAGAATTATACTGGTTCAGGCCCTCGTCGTGAGGTAATACCCTACGTCCAGTTGAGGTGTTATTCCTCTGAGGTGGTTTTGCGATCAATGATCTTCTGTGCCCTCATGGGGTGCCCTGCCTCCCTTTATATACTAGGGGACAGGGGTACATGGTTAGGATCCCAGTCGGATACGACCAAGGGATTTCCTTCTTAGAGATAGAATCCTATCCGACTAAGGCTATGTTTCCTTATTATACAAGGCACAGCCCGCCGGGTGCTATCTTATCTCTAATTACATGGTCTGGCCCATCCTCTATCCGAGTGGCCCATGTGCTGGTAATGTGGTACCCGGGGCCCATGGCTCCCACATATACTACTCGGGAAAGACTACAAGGTTAAAGATCTTTGACTTTATGTTTAATTGTCTTCACAATTAAGCACAAAGTCGGGGGCTACACCTAATAGGTGCACCTATTTGCTGCACACTATTCATACATCTACATGAAGCCCTTCATAGCCTTGCTGCCAGCTGACATGAAGCAGGACTTGGGAAGAAGACGCACTCAAACAAAGAGTATTTGGGAGCAATGCACTCGGGCAATCTTCACAGTGGAGGATGAGCACTCGGCATCAGCTGTGACTCAACTATGAAGGTCCTAGGGGCTACTATGGAGGCCATGGGCCCCGGGTACCTCATCACAAGCATATGGGCCACTCGGATAGAGGATGGACCGAGTCGTATAATTAGAGATATAGTAGCACCCGGTAGATTTTACCTTGTACAAAAAGGAATATACAATCTTAGCCGGGTAAGATGTATCTCTAAGAAGGAAATCCCTTGGCCGTATCCGGTTGGGATTCCTACCTTGTACCCCTGTCCCCCAGTATATAAGGGGAGGCGGGGCGCCCCCTGAGGGCACGAGATCACAGATCATCAAGAGTTCATTAGAACCACCACCATAATCCTCAAAGGAATACATCCCAACTGGATGTAGGGTATTACCTCACATCGAAGGCCTGAACCAGTATAAAATCTCTCCGTGTTCCTTTGCAATCCACTGAGTTTCCCCTTGCCGAGTAGCCCTATAATCATATTGCCAGTGTAAAACATCGACACATTGCTTCTAGTTCTGGCTTAGCCCCCAACTTTTTAGGATTAGGTTTTCCTTGACTGAAGGCTCAAATAATTGCTCGACAAAAACTCTAGTTGGGACCACTTCGTGTTTGGATCCCATGTTGGCTAGCTCGTCTATGGCTTTGTTCTATTGGCGCAAAACATGTGTCATTTCCAGACCGTCAAACTTGTTCTCTAGGTTTTGCACTTCTTGGCACTATGCCACCATGTTGTTGTCCAGGCATGTAACTCAGATCGAGGTATCTTCATCTCGTCGAGTGTCTTGGTGAAAAGAATGTTGAGTGCACTTTCTCCATTGATGAGAACCTTCTTCAGCTTGATGTTTCTAATGATTGGGTCCAGGACGAGTGGATAACGCCCTGGATGTGCCACTCGGTCAGGGTGACCCGTGCGGTCGAACATGATTGCCACTTCAAACCAGCGTAGATACTGGGGGGCATCAGTAGAGACCGAGTTCACTTCCTGAGCAGTTAGCTTTTTTTCGCAGTTGGACTCATACGCTAACAACCCTCCAAATATGTGATTGAGCTCAGCCTGGGGATCTTGGTAGTCACCAGCTGGGCCGAGTCTAGCTTGTCCTTATCTTTTGGTTCACCAGACGTAGATGTTTTCTTGGAAGCAAACTTCTTAAGCATGAAGCAATTTCTAGCCGCCTGTTTCCCCTTCGGGTGGAAAGGGCATGGCTTGTTCATGACTTTCTAGTAGTCATCTGCCTTGGGGATTCACGGTCTGGTGCAGTCGACGGTAGCCACAGTATCTTCTGACTTGCGCTTGCGGTTCCCAACCTTGGATGGGGCCGTGTCGTCAGTGTCCCATCACTCCTTCTGTCGCTTCTTGTCGTCGAGTGCCTCGGCGACTGCCTTGGCTGAATCAGCATACTTATTGGCCATGTCAAAGAGAGCTTTGACGGATATAGGCGGCTTCCGAGTGAACTTTGCAATCAATGGAGTGTCTCTGACTCCCTTGTGGAAGGCGGCAATGACTACCTCATCCTTGATCTTGGGGATTGAGTTTCTCTTCTCGTAAAAGCACTTGATAATGTCCCGGAGAGACTCGTTCTTCTTCTGGTGGCATCGCTATAGGTCGTACTCGGACGCTGGCCTTTGGTACATTCCATGGAAATTGGCCACGAAGCGCTCGCAGAGTTCCTCCTAGGAGCCAATAGACCCTCTGTCGATGCTTTGTATCGGCAATAATAATATGGGGCTATTCATGAGACCTAAACTTGATGGATTGCAAAGGAACATGAAACAAGTTTATCCTGGTTCAGGCCCTCAAGGGGAGGTAATACCCTACTTCCAGCTGTTGTGTATTGCCTTTGAGATTTCTCTGATCGGATTGTACTCTTGTGTTGTTCTCTGCCCCAGGGGGTTCCTCGCCTCCCCTTATATACTACAGAGGCAAGGATACAAGGTAGGAATCCCAGTCGGACTTGACCGAGGAATTTTCTTCTAGGAATACAACATACCCGGATTGGACTATATCCCGTTCCTTATTATAGAAGGTAATATGTACTGATGAGGACATCACTAGCTCGGATATGACCATAGCTACCTTATGTATTCATCAACCAAAGGTGCATGCTTTCTATGTAGGATTTTCGTATTATATATTTGAACAGCCGTTACTGCACCATGAGTTTTGTGTGTTCTCGTTTGCAGATATACTTGCTTGGGTGAAGGGAAAGAGACCAAGCGCAAGGAACCCATGGATGATCAAAGAAGTTGATTGGAGACCAAACCAAGACCTTACCCAAGTCTACTCCTACATCACCATGTCACTTTTGGTCCATAGAAGGCAAGAGATGAAGTTCTGCACGTTTTGGATTCGTATTCGGGCCTCCTGACAGCATCAACTTCAAATGGACCTAGCCGCTGATCCAGAAGGACTCTCAGGGTCCATGAGTACTTGTTGGAAAGCTTATAAGTCTACTTTCAGATGGTTTTGGTCCCATGTCAAAATTCCTCTTGAGCTGTCTGGAATAGTCAAAACAAGACACACACCTCTTCCAGTCCGATTCTGTTTGGGCCTTGGGCCTTGTAATTGTGTCGTGGGCTAAGCCAAAGGAGTGTGTGCTCTAGGGTTAACCCTAGGACGTCCCAACTCATATATATTCAGTAGCCGTCATCATTTAGAGTTGGGTTTTGCTTAGATTATTCTACCATTGCAGTTTTGCCATCTAGATCGGTTTTTAGAACCCCAACTTCGTGTGCTAAACATTAATCTGCAATTCAGATTGCCTTCTTTCTTGTTCTTGTCAGTTTCTTCGATTGTTTGCAGGGATAAAACCTTCGTGGTGAGGTCGACTACATGAGAGCGTGGTTGGTAATAACTAGACATGTGGGTGTAGTGGTTGCGAGGTGACGATCGCTGATCAGAAGCCTCAAAACATGAACGTCTTCATGTCGCCAAATCGAACCTATCGGAAGATCGGGCACCTAGTCTCGCATCATGTACTGAGTCCTATTGTATCCCTAATTACATGATTAGGCCCATCCTTTATCCGAGTGGCCACAAAGCTTCCCATAAGGTACCCAAGGCCCATGGCCTCCACAGTAGCCCCTGAGACCTTCATAGTTGAGTCACAGCTGGCGCCGCGTGCTCATCCTCCTTATTGAAGATTTTCCGAGTGCCTTGCTCCCAAGTACTCATTGTCCGAGTACCTCTTCTCCAAGTCTTGCCTCATATCAGTTGGCAATGAGGCTATGAAGGGCTTCATGGAAGAATATGAATAGCATGCACCTAATATGCACACCTATTAGGTGTAGCCCCTGACTTTGTGGTTAATTGTGAAACAGTTAAACATAAAGTCAAAGATCTTTAATCTTTAAGTCTTTCCCGAGTGGTATATTTCTCAGAAATTAGACTCTTCAGCGTCATATCAGCTGGAAATATTTTTTGCTCAAGGCAATTTAGCTAAGCATGTAAGCCGAGTACCACTTTATGGATTTTAACCCAATATGTGGTGAGGTGTTCTTGAGAGATATCTGCATCCCCATTTTTAATGGAGACCAGCTATTGATCCTTATAAGGATATATCCTCAATACCTTGCTAAATAATACAGATATCAGAATACATTTGTCCTGCAATTAGGCTTAACATGAAGCATATCTGATTATTTTAATTGGTTCCTATAAAATAGCATCTGCACTGTGATTTTAACACAGCCAGTAGTCGGCCCAATAGGACATATCATTTAGGAACTCATATCTTACGGCCCATTACTGAGTAAGCTAGCCCTAGCCTTCTTACCCAGTGCAAGCCTATAAAGCGGTGGGAGAGAGAAAAGGTTCCCCTTTCTCCCCAATTCACCAAATCGTTTCAGCTACCACACAAGCGCCAATCTTCGTGCTCTCCGCCCCTAGCTAGGGTTTCATGTAGCTTGAGCTCCTTCCTAGAAATCTATGAAAATCTCCACTCCCGCTTCGATTCCCATCATCCAGAAGCCCTCTTGCCCAGTTCCTCACCCCAAACATGCCAAGGGTGCCGTTCGATATCCCCGCTATGCCATCTGGAGCTTGGCTGGTGTCTAACTGCTGCGTGACGAAGCTGGCCATCCTGGAGAGGAAGAAAACCTCCAACCAAAGGAAATCATCAACTGTCGTTCCGCCGCCGGTGAGTCAATCCCCTCTCCAGGTCCTCACGAGACCATGGTCTTTGCTTCTTTTTTCGACCGCAGTCTTGCTCTTCCCTCTTCCGATTTCCTCGGTAGGCTCCTTGGGTATTACCTGATTGAGCTCTACCATCTCAACCCCAACTCCATTCTCCACATCTCGATCTTCATCACCCTTTGCGACGCCTTTCTGGGGATCGATCCCCGTTTCAACCTCTTTCGCTTTCTTTTTCATGTCAAGCCGCAACCCTCCAAATCCAAAATCCAAGTGATAGGGAGAGTACACCTTCAGCTCTGCAACGAGATGAAGAAAGCCTATCTCCATGTTCCCTTGAAGAATTCATTAAAGGGATGGCATCAAGAGTGGTTTTACTGCTCCAACCTTGAGCCCTCCTTGCCACCTTTTTCTGGAAATCCCTCTTTGTTACTAGAGAGTTGGACTGCCCTACCATCATATGCAGAGATGGTTCAGGTGCACCTGCTGCTGGAGAAGATCGACATGCTGAAGAACACCGGGCTAACCGGTCCCTGGGTGGCTATGACATTCCAGAACCGGTGGGTTTAACCTCCGAAGACTAGGAGTCATATTGGCTATGATTACCAGGGGAAGAACGATCCAACTCGGGAGAGCACTAATTTTGTCAACAAGGAAATCGTCACTAACACCTTGCTTGGCTATTTCCTCAATGGAGTCGTTGAGACTCTAGACGCCGAGTGAGCCCCCTAACCATACTGCAAAGACAGGCCACAGCCAAAGGTAATGTCTTGTGTAATACTTGTCTTGATATCCATCTGTGATGTGTGGTATGAATGTTGCTCAATCGAGCTTTCCTTGATGCTTGATACTTGTAGGAACTCATCTAGTTCGATTCTAACTGTCGATGCTTTGCACCGGCAATAAAACTATAGGGCTACTCGGCGAAGGGAAACTCGGTGGATTGCAGAGAAACACAAAGAGTTTTTATACTGGTTCAGGCCCTCGGTGTGAGGTAATACCCTACGTCCAGTTGAGGTGTTATTCCTCTGAGGTGTTTGGTGATCAATGATTTTGCATGCCCTCATGGGGCGCCCTACCTCCCTTTATATACTAGAGGACAGGGGTACATGATAAGGATCCCAGCTGGATACAGCCAAGGGATATCCTTCTTAGAGATAGAGACTTATCCAACTAAGATTGTATTTCCTTATTATACAAGGTAAAAATCTGCCGGATGCTATCTTATCTCTAACTGCATGGTTTGGCCCATCCTCTATCCAAGTGGCCCATATGCTGGTAATGAGGTACCTGGGGCCCATGGCCTCAACAGTAGCCCCTGAGACCTTCATAGTTGAGTCACAGCTGATGCCGAGTGCTCATCCTCCACGGTGAAGATTGCCTGAGTGCGATGCTCCCGAGTACTCTTTGTCCGAGTGAGTCTTCCTCCCGAGTCCTGCTTCATGTCAGCTGTCAGCGAGGCTATGAAGGGCTTCATGTGGATGTATGAATAGTGTGCACCGAATAGGCGCACCTATTAGGTGTAGCCCCCGACTTTGTGCTTAATTGTGAAGATAATTAAACATAAATTCAAAGATCTTTAACCTGATAATCTTTCCCGAGTAGATTACTACTGGTATATGAGATTCTTCGGTATCATGTCAACTGGAATAAACTTTAGTCTTGGTGAGTAGGGTACTACTCGTATATAGGACTCTTCGACTTCATATCAGTCGGAATGTGTGTTTATAGTCTTGTCGAATAGGATGCTACTTGTATATGGGACTCTTCAGCTTCATATCAGCTGGAATAAGGGGTTTATAGTCTTTTCCGAGTGGCGTCCCACTCAGAAGTTGGACTCCTCCGTATCATGTCAGCGGGAAAAAATATTTATAGGTCTCTCCCGAGTAGTGCACTACTCGAAAGTTAGACTCTTCAGCGTCATGTCGGCTGGAGTGATGTTGCTCATGGCAACTAGTGGCCACGCATGTAGGCCGAGTACCACTGCATGAAAAATAAATCCACTGCGTGGTCAGGTGTACCCGAGAAAGATACCTGTATCCCCAATTTTAATGAAGACCAGCTTGTGATCCTTATGAGGATATATCCTCGAGACCTGGTGGATAAAATAGATACCCAAACACATATGTTTAGCAATAAGGCACTCTCATGAAGCATATCTGTTTACCTCATCGGCTCCTGTTAGTAGCACCAGCGCTTTAATTTCAACTCAGCCTGCGGGCGGCCCACATGGGGCATGCTACTATAGGAACTCATGTCTTGGTGGCCCAGTGCTGACTGTGTAGGCCCAAGCCCATCTAGTCGGCATCGGCTCTATAAAAAGCGGGGAGAGAGAAAAAAATTCCTTCATCTTCCCCAAATCAGCCAATCGCTTCGTCTTCCACCTTCGCGCCCAACTTTTCACTTCCCGCCCGGCTAGGGTTAGCTGCTGTTGTTCCCCACCCGAACTCGGGCAATTCCAATCCTCTTCGTCTGTTCCAAGCCCCCGATTCGTTTTTCCCCAAATCTTACCGCTTCCAGCCATGCCGAAAGCTTCGGATCTTGCGGGTGCACTGGAGAGTGCTTGGCCGATTTTAGATTGCAGCTCAGTAAAGCTGAAGCTGCTGGAGAGTCAACTGAAGTTGCCTAGCCAAGAGGTGATTCGCTGGCAGCCGGCTAAGGGTGAGTCGGTCCCACATCCCCAATCCGGTGAAACAGTAGTTTTCACCTCTTTTTTCAATCGGGCTTGTGCCTTCCATCTTCCGATTTCTTCCGCTGTGTCCTTGACTTCAATGGGCTGGAGTTGGTGCATTTGAACCCCAACTCGATTCTTCAGATCTCCATATTTGTTACTCTCTATGAGTGCTTCTTGGGTGTGGAACC
Organism: Oryza meyeriana var. granulata; assembly: GCA_003991445.1. NCBI lineage: Eukaryota > Viridiplantae > Streptophyta > Magnoliopsida > Poales > Poaceae > Oryza > Oryza meyeriana. The sequence goes on along the minus strand of RYFJ01003789.1, from coordinate 16,306 downwards.
CCATTTTATTTTCTTCCGGCATCTGTTCCACATCAAACCCTAGCCCTCTAAGAATAATATCAATGTGATTGGGGGGGCCGGTCTCCAGTTGAGGAGTGATGGGAAGAAAACATATCTTGATCTCCCCTTGAAATCTTCCTTGAAAGGCTGGCACAAGGAGTGGTTCTATTGCGCAGATCTGGCTCCCTCCTTGCGTCCATTCACCGGCTTGCCACCCGTGGTTTTACCAAATTGGTCAGCAGAGCCATCCTTCGAGGAGATGGGCTAGGTGCATCAATTGTTGGTGAAGTTAGATGACCTCAAGAAGGCTGGCCTGACTGGACCTTGGGTGGCTCGTCGCATCCTAACTCAGTGCATGCAGCCGCTGAAATTGAGGAGTGCATTTGGCTGGGCTTTTAAGGGCAAAAATGATCCTGACCGAGTAAGCAACGAGTCAGCCAACAAGCGCGTAGTGACCGAGACCCTGTTTGGCTACTTCTCCGAAGGGGTGATCATGACCGAAGACGATAATCGCCGGGTCGCGGCCTATAGCTTCATTCGGCCCCGGACCAAGGTAATCTTTAATCTTCTTCTATGATGAATGCCTGTGGGCTTGTGTCTGTGATTGTTCAGCACTGCATGATGTATTTTGTTGACTCGTATGTAGTGGCACGAAGAGTTTGATGAAGACTCCTGCCCGTTGTCAGCCGTTTCATCAAAGAAGAGGCCGAGGAGCCCCTCTGCTATCCAGCCCGACTACAAGAGAGCGGCGAAGAAGCCCATTCTGTATCGGGGCGAGGGGGCCATGATGCCGCGCGCCGCAGCAGGAGGGCTGAAGATAAGGGACCCCGCCACCGCGACGCCCAGGCGATCAAGCCCCAGGTTGAGACCTGTGGGTTCGAGCCCAACATTGCTGAGTCCGGCAACAACACCGCCGAGGGGCCGGCCAGAGCAGATACCGCCGAGCACGGGGGCGCCCAAGCCAGCCACACCAGAGGCGGGGCTGACTCGAGCTGATGTGCCGGCGCCGGCTATGATGCCGACTAGCCCGACTGCTGGGCGCACTGCGCCAGGACCTGAATCACCTGGTGGGAGACTCAAGTTCTCCAAGAGATAAGCTACTCCGGGTCTTCTGAGATTCTTGCCTGTTGAAGTAGTGTTTTGATGTCTTGTTTCGTCATGCAGGAAGCGGGCCGATATCAATCTCAAGGAGACTGTCCCGACTGCTCCCCTTGAAGAGCCCGCTCCAGCCGAGCCGGCGCCCGTGAGCACACCCACTGACCCGATGGCCACTCTAGTCATGGGTACTGAGGTGGTCCGAACTGCGGGGCCACCGGTGTTGCCCGACCAAGGAGCGGTGGCTGAGGCTGATGCCCTAGCCCCTGAATCATCGCCCGCTGCAAAGGCCGATGTCGGAGCCCCCAAGTCGATCCCCGAGGCCGTAGGGGACGGCGGTGTGGAGGCCAGGACCCCGTCACCGTCGTGGTCGTCGTCATCATCATCGCCGCCGCCTGAGATCCCGAATCTGCCTCGGATTGAAGCTCCTCCGCGTAGGATGCCTCGGACGTTCACCTGGACCGCACCTAATGGAACCATAAAAAGTTTCAGGCTCAATGAGGCCGTGGCACAGAGGGAACGTGAAAGGCTGCTTTCCCTGAGCAGAAGCTGGTCGACCGCAACAAGGCGATGACCGAAATTCTGGTCGAGATGGCTCCCCACATCGCGGAATTAGAGCAGCTCCAGGCGTTGGAGGCTGAGATGGAGGAGCGCCACGTGGGGAGGGAAGCTTGGCTGAAGGAGGGCGCCACCCAGCTCAGGGAGGAAACTTGGGCTCAAGCCGGAAAGATTAGAGGTAAGTCCCTGAATGCATTTTCCCGACTGAACCCTTGTTGTATTTCTTCAGCTGAGTTGTTCCTGACTGCCCAGTTGCGTCTTGGCTGCACGGTTGAGTTCTTGACTAATCTGTCGTGCAGCCCTTGAAGCTAAATTAAAGACCCGAACAGAGGGGGAAGCCTAGCTGAAGGAGGTCAAAAAAGCCAAAGCCGAACTTGAGAAGGTCAAGGCTGACTTGACAGAGGCCAATGCTGAGCTTGAATGGGAGAGGGCCGAGTTAAAGGAGGCCACCATCAAGCTCAGTGAAGAAAAAGCTGAACTGGAGAAAACCGTAGCCAAGTGGGAGGCCGACTACGAGAGTAAGTCCCCAGCCTGACCATGATCTTAACCAATCCATTACTTATTCCATCTGTAACCGAGTCTGACAAGTTTACTCGCTGGTGGACCCAGACAGATATGAGAGTCAATGTCCAGGCCCAGTATCGGTTTTACACAGAGGAGATAAGAGTCACCAGGGAGTCATGGGAAGCCCTCGTCGGGTCCGTGAAAGGGCTCCTTGACCTCATAGATCCCAGCCCTGTGGGAACCAGCTGCAGCAGGATCCCCCAAGTAGAGGCGCGTCTTGAGGACGCACCGAGTGCCTTGAAGAAGTACTCGGATGAGTGTGTTATTGCCGGTGTGGCCCACACCCTGGCAATGACCAAATCCATCTACCTGAGGGCAGATATTGAAGCCATCAGGGAGGGGTTTGCCGAGGAGGCGCTGGAGCTGATTGCCCGGGCGAAGCCGACTGCTGATATAATTACCCAAGACTTGGGTCTGTAAGGGCAACATATTATGTAGTCGGTATGTATAAACTTTTATGAAAAACATGTGTAAATATACGTGCGATGCCACCAAGCTTATCTACTTAGTTGTCATTAGCCTTACTAGACCGGGTAGTTTGTGCCGAGTTAGTCTGTTGGAACTTAATAAAATCGTTCAATGTGGGAAACTGTACTCGGGTAAACTCGACAGTTGTAGTAAGGCTTCGTAACTAAGTAGGACAAGCTCGTATATTATTGACAGCACATATATACATGCAGCCCCTGACTCACTACTCGGTTGAGACAAGCGGTGTAGTGAGTCAGAGAAACAGTACACATGAAAAAGTATAAAACTCAGGTTTAGAAAGGACGTAGCTGTTCTATGTTCCATGAGTTGCTGATAAGGACACCGTCTTCGGTCTTCAGTCGGTAGGCACCTAGCCACGTGACCTCGGCTATAATGAACGGCCCTTCCCAGATTGGGGATAATTTATGCCTGTCTTTGGTGGTTTGTATTTTCCTCAGGACAAGATCCCCGACCAAAAAGGCGCGGCCACGGACATTGTGATTGTGGTAGCGACGCAGGCCTTGAAGATACCTTGCCGACTGGACTGTTGCGGTGTCCCTTGCTTCTTCCAACTGATCTAGTTCGACCAGTCGGGTATTGTTTGAGACATCTTCCGAGTAAGCCCGTACTCGCGGAGAGCCGAACTGTAACTCTGTTGGTAACATAGCCTCAGCACCGTAGACCAGGAAGAAAGGGGATTACCCTGTTGCCCGACTAAACGTGGTTCTGAGAGACCAGAGAACAGATGAGAGTTCTTGTACCCACCGGCCCGCATATGGTTGTAGTTGCTCAAATATCCTGGCCTTGATGCCTTGTAAGACCATACCGTTGGCTCGTTCGACCTGCCCGTTGCTCTGCGGGTGTGCCACAGACGCGTAGCAGATCTTGATGCCGAAATCTTCGCAGAAGTCTTGGAATACGCCGCCCATGAACTGAGTACCGTTGTCGGTGATGATGCGGTTGGGGACCCCGAATTGGTATAATATACTCATGATGAAGTCCTTTGCTCGTGCCGCTGTAGTTGTTGCAACGGGTTTAGCCTCAATCCACTTGGTGAATTTATCCACTGCGACGAATAGATGTGTAAACCCTCCACTGCGACCATGTCAAGCCCCCAGACTGCGAATGGCCAAGAAATAGGGATAGTTTGGTGTTCTTGGGCTGGGAGATTTGTTTGTCTTGTGTAGAACTGGCAACCCTCGCACTTGCGGACAATATCTTTGGCGTCTGTTACTGCTGTGGGCCAGAAAAATCCCTACCGGTAGGCCTTTCTGACTAACGTCCTAGATGTGGCATGGTTGCCACATATGCCCAAGTGGATTGAGTGCAGGATCTGTTTGCCCTTCTCGGTGGTGACGCATCGCATGAGGACACCGGATGCGCTTCTTCGATACAGGTCTTCTCCGACTAGCAGGAAGCTTTTGCTTCGACGCTTGATCTACTCGGCTTGATTGCGATCTTTTGGGAGTTCATCGTCCAGGAGAAATTTGATAACAAGAGTCCGCCACTCTTGACATATGTACAGCATCTCGTATGTAGTCGGGGTAGGTTCGCCTCCCGACTGATCCGATGCCGGTTTCTTCTTGACTAATGGTTCCATGAGTTGCTTGACAAAGATTCCAGTCCGAACCGCTTCTCGCTTGGATCCCATATTTGCCAGCTCGTCTGCCGCGTCATTGTATTGACGCAGGACATGTGTTATTTCCAGCCTGTCGAACTTGTTTTCCAGCTTGCGAACCTCCTGACAATATGCTGTCATGGTATCATCGAGACAAGTCCAGTCTTTCATGACTTGGTTTACCACGAGTTGGGAATCCCCGCACACAACCAGTCAACATATGCCGAGTGATATAGCGACGCGGAGCCCGTGGATAAGTGCCTCGTACTTGGCGACGTTGTCGGAAGCCGGGAAGTGGATCTGTAGAATGTACTTCAGTTTTTCGCCGGTGGGGGACGTCATTATGACTCTAGCCCCGGTGCCGCCGATCCGTAGAGAACCGTCGAAGTACATTTTCTAGTACTCTAGCTTTGCTGTTGATGTAGGCAGTTGAACTTCTGTCCACTCGGCTACGAAGTCGGCTAGAGCTTGTGATTTAATTGATGTCCTTGGCTGAAAGGTGATATCGAATGCCATCAACTCGAGTGCCCATTTAGTGATTTGGCCGGTGGCCTCGTGGGTATGAAGGACATCCCCGAGTGGAAACGCTGTGACCACCATGACTTGCTGTGCTTGGAAATAATGCACCAGCTTCCGGACTGTGATGAGTAGGCCATATAACAGCTTCTAGACCTACGGATATCTTGTCTTTGAGTCGGCAAGGACCTCGCTGACAAATTAGACTGGTCGTTGTATTTTCTAGATGTGACCCTGTTCGGATCGCTCGACCACCAGCACCGTGCTGACTACCTGAGTAGTTGCCGCCAGATATAGAATTAGCGGTTCTTGGGGCATAGGTGATGCCAACACGGGAGGTGATGTAAGAAATTGTTTGAAGTCTTCGAAGGCTTGTTGGGCTTCCGGAGTCCATTGGAAGTTGTCCGCCTTTTTGAGTAGCCTGAAGAAAGGCATACCCCGTTCGCCTAGTCGGGAAATAAACCGGCTGAGTGCCGCCATGCAGCCTGTCAGCTTCTGGACGTCTTTGAGGTTAGTCGGGGGAGCTATGTTCATTATGGCGTTGACTTTCTCCGGGTTAGCCTCGATGCCGCGATGTGAGACGATGAAGCCGAGTAGCTTTCCGGATGGCACACCGAAGGCGCACTTTTTCGGGTTCAACTTCATCTTAAATCGTCGAAGATTATGGAAGGTTTCTTCTAGGTCAGCGATGAGGTCTTCTTTGGACTTTGTCTTGATCACCACGTCGTCGACGTAGGCTTCCACATTGCGCCCGATCTGAGTGTGCGGACACCGCTAAATGGCCCGTTGATAGGTTGCTCCAGCATTCTTCAGACCGAACGGTATTGTGATATAGCAGTACGCTCTAAACAGCATGATGAAAGATGTGTTTAAGCAGTCTTCCTCCCTCAGGCTGATTTGATGGTATCCCGAGTAGCAGTCGAGAAAGTTAAGTAGGTCACACCCAGCCGTGGAATCTACCACTTGACCTATACTAGGGAGACCAAATGGGTCCTTGGGGCACGCCTTGTTGAGATCGGTGTAGTTGACGCACATGCGCCATTTACCGTTTTTCTTCTGGATTAGAACTGGGTTTGCCAGCCAATCCGGGTGATAGACCTCCTTGATGAACCCGGCTGTGAGGAGCTTGGTAATCTCCTCCCGAATAGCATCCTTGCGGTCTTGAGCGAAGCACCGCAGCCATTGCTTGACTGGCTTGGCGTCTGTCATCACATTTAGGGCGTGCTCGATCACCTCGTATGCCGAAGATGTGACTGAGCTCGGCTTGAGGATCTTGGCTTGACTGGCTTGGACTCGTACGTGAGTGGTCCCCCGAAGATGTGGTTGAGCTCGGCTTGAGGGTCTTGAAAATCATCAGCCGGACCCGAGTCTGGCTTGTCTTTGTCTTTGACGGCGCCAGACGATGAATCCTGCTCGAAGGCAAACTTCTTGAGCATGTAGCAGTCTTTGGCCACGTGCTTGCCCTTGGGATGGAAGGGGCATGGCCCGCTCATGACTTTCTGGTAGTCATTGTTCCGCTGGGGCCGTGACCGGGTACGCTCCATGTTGGCCACCTCGTTGTCCGACTTCCGCTTGCGGTTGCCAGGCTTGTTTTGAGATGGCTCATTGTCGACTTTCGCCTTTTGGTCCTTCTGTCGGGACTCCTTCTTCTCGTTGAGGGCCTCTGCAACTGCTTCAGCCGAGTTGGCGTTCGGCGTATTTGTTGGCCATGTCGAACAGAGCCCAGACAGAGGGCGGTGGTTTTCGAGTGAACTTCACGATGAATGGGGCGTCCTTTACTCCCTTGCAGAAGGCGGCGATGACAGCCTCGTCGCGGATCATTGGGATCTTGTTGCGCTTCTCGGAGAACCTCTTGATGAAATCTCGCAGAGACTTGTTCTTCTTCTGGTGCAGCTGATAAAGATCATGCTGTGAAGACGGCCTCTCGTAGGTCCCCTGAAAGTTAGCGATGAACCGATCCCTGAGTTCTCCCCAAGAGTCGATCGACCGCCTCGGGAGCCCTGTCAGCCATGTCCTCGCCGAGTCGGCTAGTGCGACTGGGAGGTAGTTAGCCATGGCTTTGTTGTCACCCCCAGCAGCTTGGACTGCTAGGGTATATACGGTGAGCCAGGACTCGGGATTTGTCTTCCCGTCATACTTTTCAATCCCAGTGGGCTTAAAGCCAGTCGGCCAATGGACGTCCTGTAGCTCCCGAGTGAAAGCTGGGATGCCTTCGTCTTCATGAGGGCTCGGGCTTTGACCACGGTAGTTGAACCACTCGTGATGGAGACCAAAGTGCTCGTTTTCATCTTCCAGTCGGCGGCGCTCATCATCGCGTCGTTCGTGGCGCCGGGCGCTGATAGTGTGGCGAAGGTCATGTTGTAGGCGCTCTCGGAGGTCTTGATTAGGCTGGCAATCGTACTAGTGACGGCGCTGGTTGTCGTTATTGGTATTGCCGAGTGTAGTTTGCCTAGACTCCTCGCGTGGCCGACTAGAGCCAGCTGCCCATTGCTGTGCTGACATGGATGAGCCCGCTGCTGGAGATCCCGATCGGTTAGTCGGTACTAGGGTGTCGCCCGACTGCTATTGTTGCTGTTGGCAGGCGGCAGCCGTGATCATCGCCTTGATCTTGGCACTGCTTGGAGTGGCCTGGTGATCAGGCCCGAGCTTGAGCGTATCTAGCAAGGTTGCGGCGGCCACAACATTCTGTTGCGGCGTGATGAAAACGTCGTGATCTCCGACTTTAGTTTGGAGAATCTGCTACTGGGCTGCTCGCCTAGCTCCACGCAGCCCGTCATTGCGAGCCTCGCGATCAGCCTACACCTGTTGTTGCAGTCGGTGCGCCTCCTACTGCTGCTCCTCTTGTAGTCGGCGCACCTCGGAGGGTGGTGTTGAAGCCATGAAGATCTCGCGGGGAGGAGAAAACTTGCCAGACTAGAGTTCGAACTAGCGTTCGAACCATTATCCGACTTCGAGTCAGACTTCGAGTAGTTTATTAGAGTGAGAATGACCCCAACCTCTCTAGATCCAATCTGAAATGGCACTTGGCCATGCCCAAACTAAATCGCAGGAGATCGGGTTTGTTGTGCGGGATGTAGATCCGCAGCGTCGCCAAGTCCGTGTGGGAGATTGACGATCTCTCCCCTTCTCGGCCCATCTCGAGCTGGCTCAAGGCCTAGTGCAAGTCGGACGCCGAAGGAGAGAGTTGTCCCAATGCTTGGCAATGTGAAGGACTGCCGCAGTAAGTCGTTGAAGGAGATCGCAGCGTCCTGTGGGCCGACTGGCACTACGTTGGCTGGCTCCTCGGCTAGCTGGATTGGATCTGTTCCAGCCAAGGTAAGGTTGCCAATCTGGTTGGCAATGAAATCGAGGCTTCCGAAGGAAATCATGTCTCCAGGGGAGAACTTGTTGCCATCGACTCCGTTTGTTGGATCCATCGAATTTGCGGATGAAGAATTCACCGGAGCCCCTACCTGGCGCGCCAACTGTCGATGCTTTGCACCGGCAATAAAACTATAGGGCTACTCGACGAAGGGAAACTCGGTGGATTGCAGAGGAACACAAAGAGTTTTTATACTGGTTCAGGCCCTCGATGTGAGGTAATACCCTACGTCCAGTTGAGGTGTTATTCCTCTGAGGTGTTTGGTGATCAATGATCGTGTGTGCCCTCATGGGGCGCCCTGGCTCCCTTTATATACTAGGGGACAGGGGTACATGATAAGGATCCTAGCCGGATACGGCCAAGGGATATCCTTCTTAGAGATAGAGACTTATCCGACTAAGACTGTATTTCCTTATTATACAAGGTAAAAATCTGCTGGGTGCTATCTTATCTCTAACTGCATGGTTCGGCCCATCCTCTATCTGAGTGGCCCATATGCTAGTAATGAGGTACCTAGGGCCCATGGCCTCCACACTAACCCACATGACCAGTCGGCCAGTGAGGCTACAAAATGGCTGGCCAGCCCCTCATCAGTCCAACCTAGCCCCAAGAGGGCTGGGAAGCAACCAGTGATGGACCAGGCCAAAATGAAAGACATGCCCAGTAAGGCATCAGGCGGTCCAATGATCAGAGACCCTAGCAGCACAACCCCTAGATCAACCAGCCCTAGAACTGCACCACCGACTACCACCATGCCCCAGTCGGCCACACCGAGTACTATGCCGACAGGGCCAAGATCTCCATCGCCAACTACCACACCCATGAGCCTGACAGCTGGCAGCATTCCGTCGCTGAGCAGGCCTTCAGGCTCATCACCGACTACCTCCACTCCTAGCACATAGGGGTGGAGGTTTAAAACTTCCAAAAGGTATGAAAATCTTTAGTCTTGAGTAATTTTTTGGTTGCTGAATAATTTTGCAGGAAGCCAAGTGACGCTGATCCCAAGGGGACAGTGCCACCGACCCCTATAGCCGCTCATGTCCCGATTGAGGCCAAAACCGCAGCGCCGCAGCCCGAGCCAAGTGTTGTCCTAGCCCCTGAGGTTGAGACAACCCACTCGGCCAGGCCGCAGGCCTCACTGAGTTAGGACACCATGGCAGACGTCCTTGTCCCTCAGCTCACCCAAGGCCCAGCACCGTCGATCGATCCAAGGCCCAGGACTCCTTCTCCCCTACTTTCTTCATCTTCCGATGATGATGACCTCCCTAGGCTCGAGGCTCCTCCACCAAATTTCCCTAAGACATTTTACTGGTTACACCAGAGTGGGAAGAGCAAACTTTCGAATACAACAAGCAAGCCACCCAGAGGGAGCTAGTCAAACTAATGGAGGCCACCATCGCTGCATCGAGGAGTATCCAGGTATATAATCCATCCAATTATGTTTGCTAATCTGCAGCTCCTCAGAATTTTTGGCCATCGTTGCTTGTGTTGTATGACTCCAACGTATCTTGTGCAGCAAGTGGTTGATCGATCCGAGAAAATGGGCAAAGTTCTATTGTGAGATGGGTGCCCGATCTTCCGATAGGTTCAATTTGGCGACATGAAGACATTCACATTTTGAGGCTTCCGATCAGCGATGTAGGGTGATTGACACAAGGCGGCTTGCGACCTATCTAAAAAGGCTTGCGAAAGCAGGTTAAAAGCTCAAGGTGGCTTGTAGTCCAAAACCGAGTAGAACTCGATCTCTCAAGGCAGGCTCTTGCGCAATGCAACAGCTAGAACTAGAACCATGAACACGACTCTAAACCAGCAACCACTAACTTGACCTAGGACACAGACTCAACAAAGCGAAACTGAAATAAATTTTGCAAAGGCACAAAGGGGTTTGGACAGGGGATAAACCTAACACTACGAAGAACACGGTGGTAATAAATTTTTGGGTTTTCTGGACTCTAGGTAAAAGAAACAAAGATGGATAGATGAGAACAGATAATACCTATCGGGCAACCTGTGCTCTAATATCACTTGATGGCACGGAGTGCCCGATCTTCCGTTAGGTAAGGATAACTCTCGATTTGGTGGAGAATTGACACTCACGATCCGGCTTCTGATCACCAAGACCCCAACACTGCAATAGCAGCACCACGTCTCCTCTTGTTATCAACCGTGTGCTGTCCGGTTGACCTCGCCACGAAGGCTAATCCCTGCATGCGAATCGAAGAACACAAGCAAGAACAAGGAAGATTGCAAGTTAACTTGCAGATCAATGATTATACACTCGAAGTTAGGGTCTCACAAACCGATAAACGGCGAAACTATTTAAAGACAGATTAATCTAAGCAAAACCTGACTCTAAACAATGATTGCTACTGTATATATATGAGTTGGGACATCCTAGGGTTAACCCTAGGGCGCACACCCCTTGGGCTTTGCCCACGACACAATTACAAGGCCCAAGGCCCAAAATAGACTCGGACTGGAAGAGGTACATGTCTTGTTTTAAAGATTCCGGACAGCTTAGGAGGAATTTTTATGTGGGACCAAAACCATCTGAAAGTAGACTCCATAAGCTTTCCAACAAGTACTCATGGGCCCTGAGAGTCCTTCTGGATCAGTGGCTAGGTCCGTTTGAAGTTGATGCTGTCAGGAGGCCCGAATCCGAATCCAAAACGTGCAGAACTTCATCTCTTGCCTTCTATAGATCAAACTTGACGTGGTGATGTAGAAGTAGACTTTGGTAAGGTCTTGGTTTTGTCCCCAATCAACTTCTTTGATCATCCATGTGTTCCTTGCGGTCGGTCTCTTTCCCTTCACCCAAGCAAATATCTCTGCAAACGAGAACACACAAAACTCATGGTGCAGTAATGCCTGTTCAAATATATAACACGTAAATCTTACGTAGAAAGCATGCACCTTTGGTTGATGAATACATAAGGTAGCTATGGTCACATCCGAGCTAGTGATGTCCTCATCAAGTTCTATCCCAGCTTGTCCCTCAACTCACTCAACTCTACTAGCTCCAAATTGCCAAAGATGATTTAGAGAAGTCTAGCAAGGAGAGGGAGGAGTGGCTGAAGGATTTAGTGAACAAGTTTAGGGACGAGAACTGGGTGTAGACAGGGACCATCAGAGGTATGTTTCTTCCTTGCCTATGTAACCCCAAACCACTGTTCTTGCATTGCTCAGATTCATCTTTGTTTGGCTATAGCTCTGGAGACAAACCTAAATAAGCAATCCCTGGAGATAGAATGCCTAAAGAAGGAGCTGCAGTATCTCGAGAAGGCGAAGTCCAAAGTAGACACCAAGTACGCAAGTAAGCTTCGTATCTACTATGGTACTCTATCCGACTAGGTATCCAGATTTATTGATACCTTTTTTCTGTGTGAGCAGCCTTCAAAGCAAATTCACAGATCCAATTTGGCGCTTTTGCTAAAGAGATTAAAATAATAAAGGAGTCACAGAACATCATAGTTGATTCCGCAAAGACTTTATTAGATATTATGCAGCCTAGCCTGGCCGGGCCCAGCTCTAGCTCCATCTCCCAAGTGAGGCAGCATCTTGAAGAGGCCCCTATACTCCTGAAGAAATACTCCTCCAAGCGCGTCGCCGTGGGGATTGCTCAAGCACTAGCCATGATGAAGTCTCTCTACCCCCGGGTTGACATTGAGGCCATCGGAAAGGGCTTTGGTGAAGGTACTACCCCGGAGGAGGGGTTGGAGTTGATTAGCCAAGTCAGGCCTACTACTGAGGCCATGGCCGAAGATCTACCGATGTAAACACTAACTTTTATGTAGTTGGTGTCTGACAGAAACAATATGTAAATATTGTAAATTCTTTTGATGTTTGTTGTTATGTTTTGCCAAGTTCTTGTTTTGATTTAGCCATAATTAGCCTTGCCCGACTAGCCAGTTTATGCCGAGTGGTTTGAGATTGACTTTAAAAAGCATTCACCTTATGGGACTATACTTGGGAATACTTAGCATAATCGTTATAAAACATCATGACTTAGATAAAACAAGATCAAACTTTATGAATAACAAAGGACATGTATCACCATGTAGCCCCCGACTCACTACTCGGTTGAACCAAGTGGCGTAGTGAGTCAGAGTGATAAACTTTATTTATATATAAAAAGGAGTACAAAACTTAGGTATAGAAAGGACGTAGCTGTTTTATGTTTCATGAGTTGTTGGCTAGGATGTTGTCTTCTGTCTTTAGTCGGTAGGTGCTCGGACATGTCACCTTAACGATAATGAACGGCCCCTATCTAGCGCGCCAACTGTCAATGTTTTGTATCGGCAATAAGAATATGGGGCTACTTGTGAGACCTAAACTTGATGGACTGCAAAGGAACACGAAACAATTTATACTGGTTCAGGCCCTCGAGATGAGGTAATACCCTCCGTCCAGTTGTGGTATATTGCCTTTGAGGTTTCTCTGGTGAGATTATTCTCCTTCTCCTCTTCCCCCTCAGGGGGCGCCCTGCCTCCCCTTTTATACCTGGGGATAGGGTTACAGAGTAGGAATCGCAATCGGACTCCGACCAAGGGATTTCCTTCTAGAAATACAACGTGCCCAACTAGGACTATATCCTTTCCTTGTCGTACAAGATTATGTATGCCGAATCCTATTGTATCCCTAATTACAAGGCTAGGCCCATCCTCTGTCTGCGTATCCCAAACGCTTCACGTGAGGTACCTGGGGGCCCATGGCCTCCACAGCAGCCCCTAAGACCTTCATAGTTGAGTCATAGCTGATGCCGAGTGCTCATCCTCCATGGTGAAGAATCCCAAGTGCATTGCTCCCGAGTACTCTTTGTTCGACTGCTTCTTCTCCCGAGTCCTACTTCATGTTAGCTGGCAATGAGGCTATGAAGGGCTTCATAGGAAAATATGAATAGTATGCACCGAATAGGCGCACCTATTAGGTGTAGCCCCCGACTTTGTGCTTAATTATGAAACAATTAAACATAAAGTCAAAGATCTTTAACCTTATAGTCTTTCCCGAGTAGTATACTACACGGTATGTAGACTCTTTAGTATCATGTCAGCTGGTATAATTTTTGCTTAGGGCAATTGTTGGCTAAGCATGTAAGCCGAGTGCCACTTCTTGGATTTAACCCAATGTGTGGTCAGATGTACTTGAGAGATACCTGCATCCCCAATTTTAATGGAGACCAGCTGTCGATCCTTATATGGATAAATCCTCAATACCTGAAAATAATCAAGATACCCGAATGTATATACCCAACTGTAGGCTTAGCATGAAGCGTATCTGATTATTTAATCAGTTCTTGTAAAATAGCACCTGCATCGCGATTTCAACGTGACCAGTGGGCGACCCACTAGGGCATGCTATTTAAGAACTCATATCTTTGGCCTACTACTGAATAAGCCGGCCTAAACCGACCTACCTAGCGCAGCCCTATAAAATCTGGAGATTTTGATCATTGTTCAACCTGCCCATCTCTTTGGGGGTGTACTACCGAAGCGTAGCAGATTTTCATGCCGAAATTGTTGCAGAAATTTTTGAATATGCCGCCGAAGAACCGAGTGTGTTGTCCATAATGATGTTGAGGATGCCTGACCTATAGATCATACTCAATATGCATGTGCACATATGATAATCTGGCAACTCCCTGTGCCAGTAGGTGAGTTTGTCGAACGAAAAATCGACATCCCTTGTAGGACAGGACGAGTACTTCAGCGTCAGTAACCATAATCTGCCAGCGGAATCCTTGTCTGCAAGCCTTTCCAACTTATGTTTTGGATGCAACATGGTTGCCACAGATGCCCGAGAGGATATATTGTAGGATTTGCTTGCCCTCCTCAGGTGTGATACAGTGCATAAGAACTTCGGATGCGCTTTGACGATATAGGTCTTCTCTGACTATGATAAAGGTTTTGCTCCGTCGCTTAATTTACTCAGCTTCGTTGCAACCTTTAGGAAGTTCATCTTCCAGTAGGAATCAAATGATTTGTCGATGCTTTGCACCGGCAATAAAACTATAGGGCTACTCAGCGAGGGGAAATTCGGTGGATTGCAGAGGAACACAAAGAGGTTTTACACTGGTTCAGGCCCTTGATGTGAGGTAATACCCTATGTCCAGTTGAGGTGTTATTCCTCTGAGTTGTTTGGCGATCAATGATCTTGTGTCTTGTTCTCCACCCTTAAGGGCGCCCTGCCTCCTTTATATACTAGGGACAGGGGTACATGATAAGGATCCTAGCCAAATACGGCCAAGGGATTTCCTTTAGAGATAGAAATTTATTCGACTAAGACTCTTGTTTTCCTTATCGTACAAGGTGAAGGCCTGCCGGGTGCTATCCTATCTCTAATTACATGATTCGGCCCATCCTCTATCCGAGTGGCCATATGTTGGTGTGAGGTACTCAGGGCCCAATGGCCTCCACAGTAGCCCCTGAGACCTTCATAGTTGAGTCACAGCTGATGCCGAGTGCTCATCCTCCACGGTGAAGATTGCCCAAGTGCAATGTTCCCAGAGTACTCTTTGTCGGAGTGAGTCTTCTTCCCGAGTCCCTGCTTCATGTCAGCTGGCAGCGAGCTATGAAGGGCTTCATGTAGATCTATGAATAGCGTGCGCCGAATAGGTGCACCAAATTAGGTGTAGTGTCGATGCTTTGCAATGGTAATGAAGGACCGGCAATAAAACTATTAGGGCTACTCGGCGAGGGAAACTCGGTGGATTGCAGAGGAACACAAAAGAGTTTTATACTAGTTTTCAGGCCCTCGATGTGAGGTAATACCCTACATCCGTTGAGTGTATTCCTGTGAAGTGTTTTCCGTGATCAATGCAATCTTGCATGCCCTCATGGGGTGCCCTGCCTCCCTTTATATTACTAGGGGAATACGGGGTAATGATAAGGATCCCAGCCAAATACGGCCTAGGGATATCCTTCTTAGAGATAGAGACTTATTCGGACTAAGACTGTATTTCCTTATTATACAAGGTAAAAATCTGCCAGGTGCTATCTTATCTCTAACTGCATGGTTCGGCCCATCCTCTATCCCGAGTGGCCCATATGCTGGTAATTAGGTACCCGGGGCCCATGGCCTCCACAGTAGCCCTAAGACCTTCATAGTTGAGTCACAGCTGATGGCCGAGTGCTCATCCTCCACGGTGAAGATTGCCTTGAGTGCGATGCTCCCGAGTACTCTTTGTCCGAGTGAGTCTTCTTCCCGAGTCCTGCTTCATGTCAGCTGGCAGCGAGGCTATGGAGGGCTTCATGTAGATGTATGAATTAGTGTGCACCGATTAGGCTCACCTATTAGGTGTAGCCCCCGACTTTGTGCTTTAATTGTGAAGACAATTAAATATAAAGTCAAAGATCTTTAACCTGATAATCCTTTCCCGAGTAGATTACACTGTGGTATATGAGATTCTTCGGTATCATGTCAACTGGAATAAACTTTAGTCTTGCCCGAGTAGGGTACTACATGTATATAGGATTCTTCGACTTCATATCAGTCGGAATGTGCGTTTATAGTCTTGCGCTGAATAGGATGCTACTCGTAGGTATTATGGGACTCTTCAGCTTCAATTAGCTGGATTAATGGCTTTTATAGTCTTTTCCGAGTGGCGTCCCACTCAGAAGTTAGACTCCTCCGCATCATGTCAGCGGGGACGGGAAAAGATATTTATAGTCTCTGCCGGAGTAGGTGCATCTAACTCAAAAAGTTCAGACTCTTCTAGCACATATCACCGGACTAATGTCTTCATGGCGAACTGGTGGCCACGCAGAGGCGAGTACCACTTTCTGGAAAATAATTCCAACAGCGTGGTTAGGTGTACTCGATGAACGATACCTGCATCCTCGAATGTTTTCATGAAGACAGCTTGTGATCCATGTAAGGATATTCTCGAGACCTAGGGTGATAAAAAACAGACACCAAACATATAATGTTCTAGTAAAAGGCTCCTCATGAAGCATCATCTGTTTACCTACGTCGGCTCTGATTAAGTAGCAGCCCAGCCATATAATTTCAACTCAGCTGGGGCGGCCCAATGGGGATGGCTACTGGTAGGAAGACTCATTCATGGGTGTGGCCCAGTGCTGACTGTTAGGCCAAGCCCATCTAGTTGGCATCGGCTCTATAAAAGGAAG
>RYFJ01003788.1:0-115310 GCA_003991445.1 Oryza meyeriana var. granulata | reverse complement strand
AGCCGAACCGCTGCGAAGCGAGAGAGATTGCCGGCCACCGATGGGTCGGACATCTCCGGGGTGTGTGATTGGTTGAGGGGATCGGCGTAGTAGATCGTCGAAGGGAGATGGCGCGTCCATAGGGCGACTGGCGCAACGCCGGCAGGTCTTCGCTGCAGATCGGATCGCTCAGCCAAAGATATAGGTTGCCCGG
The DNA here is from genome assembly GCA_003991445.1 of Oryza meyeriana var. granulata. Lineage (NCBI taxonomy): Eukaryota > Viridiplantae > Streptophyta > Magnoliopsida > Poales > Poaceae > Oryza > Oryza meyeriana. The sequence goes on along the minus strand of RYFJ01003788.1, from coordinate 115,117 downwards.
AGTTGAGTACGGCGGCGAAATAAGGTTCCGAAGGTGGCTCGGTGTCCTCCGTTGGGAACTTGTCGCCTTAATACATACTTTTTCCGTGTGATTGGATCCGAGTCGAATCCTGTTGATGAAGATAATGCTCCCGGCGCCTTAGCCTAGCGCCAACGTGTCGATTGTTATTACAAGATGAGCCGGCATAAAATGTACTGGTGGTCTTCGCGTGAGCTTGGAATTACGGCTGTGTACCTGTTGCTAAGAGGAATCACGAAGGGGTAAGTCTATAACTGTTTTCGGCCATCGCTTGTGAGGTTCAGACCTCTACCGTCCATTAGAGTGCTTATTCCTCTGAGGTGGGATTTCGTGAATCAAATGTCTGGTTCGCCTTCAATAGGGGCCCTGCCGTCTCCTTTTATATACTCAGGTTTGAGGAGAACGAGGGACATGGCATAGCGATCCAGTACGGATACGAAACAGGGATTTCCCTTATTAGAGATAGAATCCTTCCGACTAAGCATAATGTTTCCTATTGTAACACAGGCAGCAGCCTAGCCAGCGTGCGTATCTTATGCGTCTAATTAACTCATGATCTGCCATACCTCTAATCCGGTGGCCCAGTGACTTGTAGTGCGCGTACCGGGGCCCATGGCTCCACAATATATAAGAGGGAGGACAGCGGCGCCCCATCGAGGGCAAGAAGACACTCTAAGCTCATGGCATATGTTCATCCACGAATCGCCACCATAAATTCTCAAAGGAATAACATACTAAACTGGATGTAGGGTACTTCCTTCGTTCACTTGAGGGGCTGAACCAGTATAGAAAATCCCCGTGTTCCTTTCAAATCCACCGAGTTTGTACATCCGCGATCTACCCGACCATATAATTCTGATTGCGGTGTAACATCGACACGCCTGCCGCAATCAAAACGATCAAAGGTTCATGTAAATTAATGACGTGGCCTCTTGAAACATTAATTGTATTGTAGATCACAGTGCCTGATCGGCTGGAATCTGCTGCTGCCTTGCTTCCTCGCCCTTGATAAATATTTCTGTTTGCTTGATCTAAAGGCATTATCGATGATACGGCTGTCTTGTAGGCGATGCCAAACTCGGCTTTCTGGGATAAATTTTCAGAAATGCGGACGTACTTATACCGATTTATTTAGGAATTGATCCACAACCCAGGCATAGTATTCTCTTGCAGACTATTTCGTTAAGTATTATGCAAAGCCTCGTCCGTCAAGATCTTCTAATACATAGCATTACCAGGCACACACACGCTGTGAATCCGATATGAAGGGCCCTTACCATTTAGGGCGAACTTTCCATAATTTGCGTTATCCTGGACCGTCCTGTGGATAACTCGTATAATCAAAAATCTAAACTTGACCACACAAGACGAGTTCCCTCTGGCAGAAACGAGTGTTATTCACTACCTTTTTGTTGTATATGCGGAGCTGTCCTTCAGGCCTTGTTTTCCTTAACCGCCTTCCAACGCCCCTTAACACGTTCTGAGCCAAATCTTCAAGTTTCATTGTCATTAAATTATGAATTTAATTCATAAGAACGCTCCTCTGTCAATCTGTGATTCTGCAAAGAATATTCTCTAGCAAAGCGGCGATGTTTAGTCTCCACACGTAAAACTGCGTCAAGTCCATATACTGAATGATACGGTGGCCGAGTAGATGTATGACATGCCAATCTGATAGGTCCCATAGTGATACTACGGACTAATGTAATAGTATAAACTCATCGCCGAGGCTAGCCCTATCCATATGATACATAGATTTTTTAATCAATTTTCGCTTAATTCCTGAACTTGATGCATAATCTCTCTAGTTTAGACGCTTCCTGCTTGTCCCATTGGCCTGAGCATAATAACGCGACGATTTAAGAATTTGAGTCGTTTGGAAATTTCCCCCCCCATAAAAATTTATTCTTGAGGCATTTGCTCTAGAACTGTTCGAAACTCATCAGATACGAAGATATAGCGTTTGAACTTTGTATATCCGTATTGAGGAATACCCAAACCAATATAACTATATGCTGGTCCTTCACAAACTTCGATCACTTCCTTGTGATGTAACTGTGTTCAAAGAACTAGTAGACCTCAACACTTGAGTAAAAGCATATCTGTTTTCCGCTAATTAATGAAATTAGACCTTAATTTACTATGATTGCGATGGAAAAGAGGTTCCTCGGTCGAGATATCATAGGTCATTTCCCCTCTTTGAAACAGTCACGGTTTGATGATAGGATTCATGAGCCGATGCTGGTCGCTCGTTGTAACATTTTCGCAAATTTCTGACAATCTTGACATCCCCTTTAATAGTACCTAAGCAATCTTCCAACATCGTCGGCGCAAAGCAATATATCGCGCCGCTACCATCTCTTCAGCAACATTTTCATCTATGGAGTTCCGCTTGATGAGTCTCACAGACGGCTAATACATACTCAGCAACCTCTCGCCATAAACTGTTGGCTTCTTCTAAATTCAAGGTCAGCCTAACAGACTGCTCAAAAAGTCTGATAATACATGTTCCCTTGCAAGGTCAAACAGCTAGACTGGCAATCCAGAGCCGAGTACACCTCTTCAGTAGCTTTAATATCCTTGAATTTTTCTAGAAAACGATTGCGACGGATTTTCAAGTAATCAATTATCTCCGTCTCCAGTCATCTTCATTATGGCCGTTATAAGTTTCTGGATGTGAAGTGAGGCGGGCCTTCTTCAAACCTCAACCCCAATCGCCTTATTCAAGCCCGATTTGCTGACTGCAAATCCGCGCAAGATCATCTAGGCTTCCAAAGATTTACTGCTCCCTGAGAAATGATCTATCGATTTGATATCCTATCTTATCTTTAATAACCAAATAGACGTACACCCTCCATCTTAATATGACTTCAAAACGTCATCCCTCCAATAGTCACTACATATCTCGCCAGACCAAACTGTTGACCACCAATAAAGAATCGCGCAATGTATCGTGTGAGACTCGCCTCCGATCTCTTCAAGAGTTGAATAATTGTTAGCACCGAAGAGACGCTCCGTATATTTTGCCTGAATTGTTATCCAGTGGTAATTTGCCTGATAAGCGGCTTAATGTATAAAAGCAAACGTCAAAACTTGCCCCGAGCATATGAAATATACTATATCCGATAACACTCGAGGATCCATTGCTTCAAATCGCATCTCCTCAAAAAACAAAGTCCAGTTGGATGGGTGCCACTACATAAGTCTTTTCATCGTGTGAGCCCCTCTGTGTTATACAACTGAAATCCGGCCCATTGCTCCCTTAATTGCTTTGGCCCGACACTATCACATCGAAGATACTCCGTCAAAGCTAAATCCATTTCCACTCACAGCCTATCAAGAGAACTCGGAGGTCGCGATCATAGATATAAACGTTGACCACATCGGCTGTCAGGTTCCTGCACTACTGTACTCTCACTCCGCGTTTTTAGGTAAGCCTAACTGTCTTATAAGTATTGTACCATCGGAAATTAAGCAACAGGTCATAAGACTTTTCCATACCCAGCATGGTATATAATCTCTTTTTCCATACAGCATCAAAGCTTCTGCTCAGATAAATCACAACTCACTCTTTGCCTTCAACACTCTTGTATCAAAACAACTCCGATGGATTTCTCATTGGCTACCAAGTACACCTACAGCTACTAGAAATTCACCACTTCTGCCGGCGGAATTAAAACAGGTGGCGAGTCACTTATTTTTTGATCTCGTCAATTGCCTCTTCTTGGCTTGTGCTGTGCCAGGAAAAAAAATCCCGCAGACACAAAATTTATGATACGAGTTTATCTATCACTCATACTTCACCAATGACGGGTTGAAAGATCAAATTCTCCTTATAACCTGATAACAGTTTGATCATTGTTTATCGTCTCACAAAATGTAATCTTCGTCTTCGATGCAATCAGATTGCAACCTCTGTCTAACTCGATTGGTGGCTCTTATCTTATAATGGCTCTGATGCTTCGTGACTAACTTCAATTCCCTCGCTCATGACCAATAAAACCCAAAAAACTGCCCAGCCGATAACAAAGGCACTTATTGGAATTCATTTCTTTAGTCCGCATTTCTTGGCCCTCTCCAGCACCTTTCGTAAATCAGCTATGTGGCTTTCCTCACTTTTAGACTTGACGCACCACATCATCCACTCATAAATTTCTACCACATGCCGATGAGATCATGAAATTATAATCACTTATCGCTCTTTTGATAATCGCACCGGCACTTTTTCAATCAGAGTCCATTACTACCACTCATAGAAGCCGTAGCTCTGGACACCGGCACGCATCTTTATGTATATTTTTCAGCCATAAAAATCTGATGTATCCTGCATTGCGTCCATCGAAGCAATAAGCTTGTGGCCTGAGGCTTTGCATCCACCAAGTTAAATCTGCTATCGGCATGGGTTCTCATCTTCGGGGTAGCTTTATTCAGATCCCAGAAATCAATCACTATCCTCATTTTTCCATTTTTCTTCCACCGGAGACGATATAGAAACCCCACTCAGCATATCGGCATGGGCCTTATAAACTTGGCATCGATATAGACCTTGTGATCTCTGCTTTGATCGGCTATATAACTGCTGCTTGAATCTCCTTGAGCCTGCTTGAATGGCCGATATCATGTTTAATTGGGGGGGGGGGGTTTTGGGGGTGGGTAGCCGATGTTCAAGCAATTGATCGGCTAATCCTGGCATCTCATGGTCCAGGCGAGAACAATCCTCGATACTCTTCAAACAGCTGCTCCTCAATTTTTCCTCAGTGAAGTTCAGGACTTAGTTTTTTTTGCTTATGTATCCATCGGCCTTGGCTTAATCTCCTGTTTCCGATGGTCAATTTCCTCCATTACTCATGCGGCGACGTAAATCCTTGCTATTTTCTCCCTCAAAGTTTCTAGATGCCATTTCAGCTATAAGTAAACCAATATCAGAGCGCTGACTGCGTGGATCGGTGTCAGTCCGCCTGGCTATGACCTTAAGCCGTAGTCTCCTTCAACCATATTTTTTCGGATATGCACTCAAACACCATTCAGCTTTTCCTAGATCTGGTCAGACATTCTATTCGGTCTCTGCATGTATGGTATGTGTTAGTACCTGATCGCACAAGACCTCTTCGACTTAGATCTCTCTGCCACTGTATCAAACACTGATGCAATTGTCGTAGGTACGACTGCAACCAGTTCCGTGAATCCAGTCCTGTCCTGCACGAGACAAGCCATGTACGACCCCTTTCCAGTTCGATGACGAAAATCGTAGTGGGTCTTCTTACTCCTCTACGTGTCAACTCTCACGTTCAATAACGCCTTCGCTTCTGAATGATTCCACCGAAGTCTTCTAGCACTCATAAAAAATCTGTCTTGAGTCACATCTTTCTGTCTCTGCGCTTCAGTATCCAGTCTTCCCCCAATTTCGGAATGTGGCAAGAGGCATGAGATTACTGCTGTTTCATTGCATAATGATCCTCCATCAACCAGCCTCTTTGTCATCGGCTTCCCATTCAATAGCCCTTCAATATATAACGGGTTATTAGGTGCCGATGCTCCTGACTCTTCAGGTTTAATAAATAGGCTGATCGGCCGTTTTGCAACGTCAGTTGAGCGAAAATTTCCCCTCATGCCCTTCTTCATCGGATGAAAAGTGCTCTCTATATGTTAATCATGAGGCTAAAAAGAACACCTTAGTCACGCTTAGGCCTGCGCTTGATCAAGTTGCATGTCTTCTCTCATGTCACGCTAAGTCAGCCGGGCAGCCACCTATTTGTTAGTTTTCTTGTGACGATGATTTCGGTTCTTCTCCATTCCTGATCTTGAACTCTATTCCTTGCTTCCCTGATATTGCCTCTACTGTGCAAGAACCAATTCTTCTCGTGTCGTAGTCGCTGTGCCTTCTCCTTCTAATTTTTTCGTGAATGCTCCACTAGGCAAATTGAGGATTCTGGACTCTGTTCTCACGTACTTCTCTTCATTCCTCTCATTAGAACCTCATTCGAATCGGATCGGCCCTATATCGGCTATGAACAGCACGTGCTTCTTTTCCAAGGCGACGATCTTATGAAAACCCCTACTCGGGATCATTCTGATTCCCTGTATTGCTGCCCTCGGTGGGCACAGAGTTTCAACTGCATGGTACCTCATTCTCCTATGATACCAGCTAGAATACCGAAAACGTGCAGTCCCAATGCGGATTATATCTTTCTGGTTCCATCTGCCATCCCCTCTGTTTCATTCATACTTTCTTGAATATTTTTTCTATTGATTTATAAATTTCCAAATGAAGTATATTACAGCCTGGATTTTAACCTTGACTCTCGCTCCACAGTCGGCCTGATCTTTGATGATGATCCAGCATAACCATGTTTAGGGAAACGGGTGCCCATTTCGATCTTTCATCGGCTTTCTTTTTCAGAATCCTCGATTCTGCGATCTGTTCGACAGCCGACCTGAATGCTTGTTTGCACGAAAAACTTGCACTCATTCTATGATGCGATAAGTATAATGTGCACTTGCAAATAACTTTTCTCTTTAGTTCTTACAACGGCTCGATGACATCAACGTGGTTTGCGCGGTAGTTGATCTGCTTCTCTGTACAGCAGTGCAAAGATTTTAATCGGCTTTACAATATCGAAATCATACGCTGCCTTGCACCTTCCTGCGATTTCTCTTTGACCATAGGCATGATACTCGATTTTTGTGGTTTCCTGTACAAAGGCCCCTCAACTCCGCCAATCGCCCCAAACCCCTCAGCATTGGATTCCTCATCGTCTGCAGTCCGATGAATAGACGTGTACTTGAGCAGACCCTTCTTTGGTACTTATCTTTTTCGCCTCTTGAATCGGCTTTGATGAGCCGATACCTTCTGTACAGGTCGCTACCAGGGGCTTCAAAGCTCTGTGCTGCAAGAAATCTCTCCTTAAAATCTGGCGTCAGAGACCCTTGGCACAAGACACGATCGTCTTTCTAAGCGAATGCCTCATGTCCGCATCAGTGAAATGTACAACCTATATAATACTTTCTTTATATCTTTTTCACGATTAACCCGAAATCGCTGACCTTCGTCTGTTTCATCTGGTCGTCTGCTACTCTACTGATGTCACTTCATAAGCAAGTCTCACACATCATGAATTGCCAGCAAGAAATATTTGTAAACTGTTTTGTCTCTAACGATAGTCCCACGCCTCGAACGGAATTCGGTGTAAGAGGGAAGAAAACCCTACATGTAAAGAGCCATATCTGATAGTGATAGCTTAGGCGGGAAAACCTAACCCTTTGAGAGCTCCTCTTCATGAAACCGATATGCCTGCGCTTCCTTCTGCACTGGTTAGCCAGGAATGACAGGGCACTGAATGATTCCCACTGTAGACGTGTTTGTCCTGACCCTCCGAGAATTAGAGAAAATCCGGGACTTTATCGGTGTGGTAATGGCAACCTGTCAAAACACACTCAGCAGATATGGGCTGATACCTGATAGTTTGTTTCCTTGGATGATTACCGTGAACGTGCTCTCTCTCGTTTATTTTCACAAACCTAGTTGATAGATCTTCTTGGCCCTCAGGGTTCGTCTTTGTTGATACTTGACGGGTCGGACTGTTTGTTGCTCGATTCTTCTATTATATCCTCTGGTAAGTACTGGATCGGCCTGCCTCCTGGATATTTTGCTGATAGCCTCGCATATTAAGAAGACCGATGGTAACCACAGGAATCTCCTGTTGCCCCGCCTGGTTCTGTGTAAACATGTTTTCTGGTATTTCTGCTGAGTGGGTAGCATCTATAGTCGGTTCAACCTTCGGTGGGAGTAACAGGACCCGACAGGCCTTGATACTTGATCCATCCACTGTCTTCTTTATAAGTATTATGAAAGTAGTGGTTCACCAGAACTTCCGGACCTGATGATGAGCCGCGTGCATGAACTGCTTCAATTCACCATAATCTTTGTAAGGTTTTACCGGGTGGACTCTTCATGTGGTGTACGGCGTTTCAGATTCTCTTCAACTAGTACTAGCTCGGAAACTAGGATTCTGGAATCGGTCCCTTGCCGTTGTTGATGCTGAAGGTACTCTATGAGCAAGCTTCTGATAGTTGGCCATATTGCTTCAAATTGCTGTTTTGTGTTCTTTGATCTGTAAAATCTTGACATGTCTGACCTGGGAATCGATTATAGCTATGTTCTGTTTTGACTTACCTTTTCATCGTACCATGTTGCAGGTCTGATTGCTTGAATACTTTGTTGAAACTTCGTGTCACCACCAGGCGTGCCAACAACCGTGTATGAACGCTTAGCGCGGAAGAACTATAGTCGCCGGGGTGTTTTTCACTCTTCCGGCGTACTAAGGAGACACGCGAAAGGCTGGGAAGTTTGCCTTCACATCCAGTGTTAGTCACCTAAACATCTTTTTGGCTGGGTCAGGGAAAAAAAAGTTCGTTGTTTCAGGCAGTGCTCAGTCTAATTTGACCCTGCAATGACAAGCGAAACGTACGTTAATATTCGTTAGAAGACCAAAAAATAACGGTCTAGAAGCCGACTTGTGTACTCATTCATCAAGCCGGAGTGGTGCTTCGATTATCTGCTACCGTGTTCTGTCCACTTATACATCGGCTAACAACCGATGAAGTATTGGCAAATAGGCAATGACATAAATAATAACCACAAGTAATTGCGACTAGTCGGATCATCTCGACAAAGGATGTTCAACAAACTGGCTATAAACTGGTAAACTCATAAACTGCGCAGATGCATGAGTAAATGAACTAAAGGGAACCTCCAGCCGTATCATGGTCAGGAGATTTTTAACGTTTTTTGGTGTTGCCTGTGAAGATACTAGCCCGCTATTGCAAGCCCCGTAAGCCCGGGCCCTTCTCACAAGAACTGTCAGGTAATCCTTGTTCTTCCTGTGAATGAAAACATTTTTTGTCATAGACATGTGATACATCTCGGCTCCTCTCGGGATATCTTCATTCTGTGTGTGCGTGTTTACCATCCCTGTACCCGGAGTTTCCTTAAACTTTGCTACGTGCCCGGACCCTCACCTGAGGTCGTGCCCGGAGACTGACTGAGGTCGTGCCAGGACCCTGCTTGTGCTCGTACTCGGATTGGCAGAGTAACCAATCGAAGACTACCCTGTAGCCGATCGTCGCAAACAGTAAATACAGCAGGCAAGAATTGTATATACAAGCAAGCAGCATATTCAATCGTGCATTTTCTTGTCTGTTACTGATTTTTAATAAGCTGGATAAACTGTTTAATAACGGGCTAATGCACTTCGATAACACATAGTCTCGCAATAAAATCCATCGGCTTATTAAGTAGTAGATGTGTTATTATTTTTCATGCTCACAGGTGACATCGGACGCGGAACCGTTGCATCAGCATACAGACACTGATAATAATTATAAGAGTATCTCGATAAGCTCTGATAGATCTTATGGCGATTTCGAGTGATCCTAAACCCATGAATAATTACCCGCTAATCACCCGATAAGTTGCAGTCATCCAACGCTTGCCATAAAGTTGACGGACTCCTATTTGCAGGAGATTTATTGGTAAGCAGTTTAGTAGGTCGGATCCTAACCGATGCAGCACAAACTGATGATAACCGCTCCAGACATAGGCCGATACGAATCTACTCGTGCACCCCGTGATGTGATATTATGTGGTCAACTCAATTCTTACTGAGATCACTGAATCTGATGTCCAGACTGACCATGCCATAGATAAATATAAATATATCGTTGGTAAGCGACTATCATAAAACCGTGACTAGTAAGTATCTCGGCAGATCAACCGAAGGAAGTCCTTGCCGAGTAAGGAATTAGCTCGGGAGTGACGAGACCTTACCACTCCAGTGCAAAGGTTTGACTCTAAGGAATTAGAGCCTCGGCTCGAGAAGCAAAATCCCGTTGGAAAGCGTGGCGATGCGCCGAAGTTGTATTGATTGAGTGATAATTTACACAGTCCGGGCGTAAGTATTACACCCGAGTTACCACGAGTCCTATTGGACCGGTCTGATTCTAATTATCAACAGAACACTTTAACAAGAACCTGACCGGTACACGAGGTCAGGTTCCTAAAGATAAACACTTGCCTAATTAATGGTACAGTAAATAACTGCCAAACAGCGGTCTTCATGGCTCCCTCCCCCGGGAATCGGTCTCTTCTGGGATCAATTTCCGCCAGTTGACTGTATTGCACTTCCCTTTGACCGAATCTGACATAGGGCCTTACCAAATTTTGGCATTGACAGCTGGTTCTGGGCATCATCATCAAACTCCTCATAGTCTTGCAAGTATTTCAACGACATACACCATGCATTGCAGAACAATTCAAGACGGATATCCATAGACATTCCTCACAGAGAGATAACAATTCAACATCAGTTTTTCAAGATTACCTGTGGACGAGGCCTGTTCTGGCTATATGGCGTGGGGGCGCATTCTATGTCTTCAATTTCCACTACCCCGTTGACAAAAAAGCCGAGCAAGGTATCGGTGACCTTGTTCTTATCGGCTAAGTCGGGGTATTCGCGGCTGGGATCATCCTTGCCCTAGTAATCCCAACCAAAGTGGCTCCTAGCCTTCAAAGGCCTCGTGCGTCGGTTCAAGAAACACCTCGCCACCCAGGGACCAGTCAGTCCCGAGCTCTTCAGCAGATCGATTTTCTCCATCGGCTGGTATACTTGGCCCATTTCTTCATATCTTGGCACTGAGGACCAGCTGGGCAGAATTGTTGGTGGAGAACCAGTGAAAGGGGGTAGAGAAGGTTCAATATTAGAGCAGTAGAACCATTCTTTGTGCCAGCCCTTGAGGGAGGTTTTCAAAGGAACATTGAGATAGATTTTCTTCATTTCGTTCCTAAGTTGGAGACCGGCTCCCCCAATGATTTGGATTTTATTTTTGGATGACTGGGGCTTTTATATGGAAAAGATATTGAAAGAGATTGAAATGAGGCTTAACCCCCAGAAAAGCTTTGCACAGAGTGGCGAAGATGGAGATTTGTAGGATAGAGTTGGGATTCAGATTCACCAACTCTATTTGATAAAAAGAAAGAAGTTGGTGAAGGAAATCCTAAGAGGGGAGGGCAAGACTGCGGTGAAAAAATGAGGTGAAGATGATGGTCTCACCGGATCTAGGCGCTGGCATAGATTCCCCCTATGCGGGACGCCAATGGATGACTTCTTGTTGCTGCAGCATCAGTTTCTTCTCCAAGAACTTCAGCTTCAACCAACCGTAGTCCGAAATCGGCCAAAATCTAGCGGACATCTCCGGGATCTCAAACAGGGCTCTCGGCATTGCTGGGAGTGAGAAAATATGGGGGAAATGCTTGTGAAGGCTTGGAATGGATGCGGCGGAGCAGGATCACGCGAGTCTCTAGCGGGGGCGTAGGCTACGGCGAACCCTAGCAAGGCGAAGTGCAAAATGTTGGCACAGAGGCTGGAAGACGAAACGATTGGTGGATTGGAGAAGATGAGGGAATCTTTTCTCTCTCTCCCCACTTTTATAGAGCCTGTGCTGATAAGTGGGCTTGGGCTGACAAATTCAGTACTGGGCTACAAGATATGAATTTCTAAACGGCATGTTCTATTGGGCCGGTTGCTGGCTGTGTTAAAATCATAGTGCAGATGCTATTTATAGAAACAGATTAAACAATCAGATATGCTTCACGAAAGTCTAATTGCTAGACACATGTGTTCGGATATCTGCATTATTTACCAGGTATTGAGGATACATCCTTATAAGGATCGATAGCTGGTCTCCATTAAAATTGGGGATGCAGGTATCTCTCAAATACACCTGACCACATATTGGGTTAAAATCCATAAAGTGGTACTCGGCTTACATGCTTAGCCAACAATTGGCACGATGCTGAAGAGTATACTACTCGGGAAAGACTAAAAGGTTAAAGATCTTTGACTTTATGTTTAATTGTTTCGTAATAAGCACAAAGTCGGGGCCTACACCTAATAGGTGCGCCTATTCGGCGCACACTATTCATATTTCTCTATGAAGCCATTCATAGCCTCGTTGCCAGCTGACATGAAGTAGGACTTAAGAGAAGAAGCACTCAGACAAAGAGTACTCAAGAGCAATACACTCGGGAATTCTTCATCGTGGAGCACGAGCACTTGGCATCACCTGTGACTCAACTATGAAGGTCTCAGGGGCTGCTGTGGAGGCCATGGGGCGGGTATCTCATGAGAAGCATTTGGGCCACTTGGACAGAGGATGGGCCTAACCTTGTAATTAGGGATACAATAGGACTCGGCATACATAACCTTGTACGACAAGGGAAGGATATAGTCCTAGTCGGGCACGTTGCATTCCTTGAAGGAAATCCCTTGGTCGGAGTCCGACTGGGATTCCTTCTTTGTAACCCTGTCCCCTGGTATATAAGGGGAGGCGATGGAGCCGAGTAAATCACAACAAGGCCGAGTAAATCAAGTGACGGAGCAAAACCTTTATCGTAGTCAGAGAAGACCTATATCGTCAAAGCGCATCCGGAGTTCTCATGCACTGCTTCACACCTGAGGAGGGCAAGTAGATCCTGCAATCTATCCACTCGGGCATCTGTGGCAACTATGCTACATCCAGAACATAAGTCGGAAAGGTTTGCAGATAAGGATTCCTCTGGCCAATTGCGGTTACTGACATTGAAGCACTCGTCCTATCATGCAAGGGATGTCGATTTTTTGTTCGGCAAACTCACCTACCGGCACAGGAATTGTAGACTATCATATAAACAACGCATACTGAGTATAATCTATAGATATGGAGTCCTCAATCGCATCATTATGGGTAACGCACTTAGTTCATGGGAGGCATATTCAAAGATTTTTGCGACAATTTTGGCATCAAAATCTGCTACGCTTCGGTGGCATACCCCCAGAGCACTGGGCATGTTGAGCAATGATCAAAATCTTCAGATTTTATAGGGCTACGCTAGGTAGGTCGGTTTGGGCCGACTTATTCGGTAGTTGGCCGAAGATATGAGTTCTTAAATAGCATGCCCTATTGGATCGCCCGCTGGTCACGTAAAAATCGTGATGCAAGTGCTATTTTACAAGAACCGATTAAATAATCCGTGAAGGCCATGGGCCCTCGGGTACCTCACGAGAAGCTATTGGGCCACTCGGAGAGAGGATGGGCCCAACCTTGTAATCAGGGATACAACAGAACTCGGCATACATAACCCTATATGACAAGGGAAGGATGTAGTCCTAGTCGAGAACGTTGTATTCCTAGAAGGAAATCCCTTGGTCGGAATCTGTTAACGCCAAAATTAGGTACGGGTCGTTACCATGTTCGGTTAAGGAAAGAAGCGATATCAGCCATTGGAAACTAATCCAGAAGAGTCCGAGCTTGGGAAGGAATCGTGAAGACCACGTTATGGCAGTTATTTATCTTATCTATTAGATAGTTTTATCTTTTAGGAAACCTGATCTCTTGTCCGATCAGGTCTGTTAGTTTTCCTTTTCTAGTTAGGAAAGTCCTGTTCCATGTCCTATAAGGACTCTTGTAACTCGGGGTATATATACGTATGCCCGGGGACCTTGTAAACTATCCACACAGATCAATAAACTTCGGCGCATCGCCACCCTTTCGATGGGTTCTTGCTTCTCGAGCGGGGCTGCATCGGTTAGGTCCGAACTCCTGCGAGAGGGTAAGACTCGTCACCCCTTACCCAGGTGTATCTGCCCTGTCTACGGCTTCATCGGTTCGGTCCGACCTCTTAGGCCGATCAGGTATACCACATCACGCGTGCGTAGATCTTATCAGCTTACTGGGGGCGATTTATCATCAGTTCGTTCTGCATCGGTTGGGTCCGACCTACTGAACTGCCAGCGATAAATCGTTCCTGCTAGGTTGATGGTTTTTGCGCAAGCGTCTTATCGGAATGTATAGCCGATAAGTTATCTTATTACATCACAGTTGCATTAGGTCTATCGGCTTGTTGAGGTTCCTTTACTATTATCGATCTGTGCTGCATCAGTTAGGTCTGAACTACTAGATCGATAATAATAGATTTATCCTTGTCGAGCCGATCGGTGTATATGCGACGTTCTATCGGAGTGCTTAGCCGATAGGTTATCTTTTTATAAAGCCGACTGTATTATCCTTACTGTTTTGGTCATCTATTTTATCATCGGTTTTCTAGCCGATGCACATGTGTTTCCTCGGCAGTCGGCTAGCTTACTATTCTGCCTATCTATTTCATCATCGGCTTCTAGCCGATGCACATGTTATACTGACAGCTTATCTATTTGTTTATAGCACTATCGGTTTCCTAGCCGATACACAGGTGCCATCGGCTATCGGCTACGAGGAGCCTATATCAGTCTGTATCGGCCGATAGCCGATGTGCAATTGCTGCTGGTAGTCAGACGCGAGCACAAGCGAGAACCCGGGAGCGAGAACCCGAGCACAAGTGAGGACCCAGGAGCGAGAACGCGAGTACAGGAGGGGGCCCGGGCACGAGCATAGCGGCGATCGGCTGGAAGGAATCCGTATCGGCTTACTGGCCGATTGGATCAGTAATGAAATTTCTTCATCTCCTTGTCAATTGCGGGGTCAAATTGACTGGCACGCCTACGAACCTCAAATATTTTAGGACCTGCACTGGAGCTAAGCAGATCTCCCAGGCCTTCGCGTGTCACCAGACGCCGAACCAGATCGTCAGCAAGCTTTTTGGCACGCCCGGCAGTTTTCGGCGTCAACAGAATCCGACTGGGATTCCTGCTCTGTAACCCTGTCCCCCGGTATATAAGGAGAGGCAGGGAGCCCCCTGTGGGCGGAGGAAGAAGAACAATCTCACCAGAGAAACCTCAAAGGTAATACACCACAACTGGATGTAGGGTATTACCTCATCTCGAGGGCCTGAATTAGTATAAATTGTTTTATGTTCCTTTGCAATCCATCAAGTTTAGGTCTCACGAGTAGCCCTATATTATTATTACCGATACAAAACATCGACACTGAGCCGAGTGCTGCTCCAGCCCCTGAGGTTGAAATAGCTCACTCTGCTAGACCACCAAGTTCACCCAGTCGGGACACCATGGCTGAAGTCCCGGTCGCCGAGCCCACTGAAGAACCAATGCCGCTAGTAGATCCAAGACCCAGGACTCCCTCTTCTCCGCTCTCCTCATCATCAGAAGACGATGACCTCCATAGGCTTGAAGCTCCTCCGCCAAACTTCCTCGGGTGTTCTATTGGGTCACCCCGGAAAGAGACGAACAAACTTTTGAGCTGAACGAGGAGGCTGCCCAGAGGGAGCGAGTCAAGCTGATGGAGGCCCCCATCTCAGCATCGAGGAGCATCCAGGTACATAATCCAACCAGCTGTGTCTGTTGATTAGCAGTTCTTGGAGTCTTCTGCTATTGTAGCTCGCTTTTTCTGATTATGACCTGACTTGTGCAGCAAGTAGTTGATTGATCTGAGAGGATGGGTAAGGTTCTTGCCCAAGTTGCACCCTAGCTTGCTCAGCTCAACCAGCTCCAGGCCACGAAGGATGAGCTGGAGAGGACTAGCAAGGAGAGGGAAGACTGGCTGAAGGACTCGGTGAACAAGCTCCGGGACGAGAATTGGGAGAAAATAGGGACCATTAGAGGTATGTTTCCCTTTTGCCCGTGTAACTCCAGAAAACCTTCTCTGTGTTCTTGATCTTCAACTTTGTTCGGCTATAGCTCTAGAGACGAATCTAAATAATCAGTCCCTTGAGATTGAACGCCTGAAGAAAGAGCTAAAGGAGCTCGAGAAGGCGAAGTCCAAGGTCGACACCATGCAAGTAAGTTGTATATCTGCTCTTGTACTCTGTCCGACTAGATATCTAGATTTTCTGATGCTTCTTTTCTGTGTGAGCAGCCTTTGAAGCCAATTCACAGATCCAATTCAGTGCCTTTGCAGAGGAGATAAAAGTGATAAAGGAATCACGAAATATCATAGTGGATTCCGCGAGGACTTTATTGGATATCATGTAGCCAGGCCTAGCCGGACCTAGCTCCAGTTCCATCTCCCAGGTGGCACAATGTCTTGAAGAGGCTCTGGCCCTTCTGAAGAAGTACACTTCTAAGCATGCCGTCGTGGGTATTGCCCAAGCACTGGCCCTGACGAAGTCTCTCTACCCCCGGGTAGATATTGAGGCAATCGGCGAGGGCTTTGCTGAGGGCACTACCCCCGAGGAGGGCTTGGAACTGATCAGCCAGGTTAGGCCTACTGCTCAGGCAATCGCCGAAGATCTGCCATTGTAATCATGAACCTTTTAAGTAGTCGGTGTTTGAGGAGGACAAAAACAATGTGTAAATATTGTAAATGATTTTGCTGTTTGTTGTAATTTCTTGCTGAGTACTTATTCTATTCATCATTAGTTTTACCTGACTAGCTAATTCATGCCGAGTGAGCTGGGATCAACTTTGAAAAGCGTTCACCCCATGGGTCGATACTTAGCAAAGCTTAGAATAATCATTATAAAACTTCATAACTCAAACAAAACAAGTTCAAACTTTATGAATAACAAAAGACATGTTATTATCATGTAGCCCCCGACTCACTACTTGGTTGAAACAAGCAGCGTAGTGAGTCAGAGTAAGAAACTTTATTTATATATATATAAGGAGTACTGTACTAAGGTATAGAAAAGACGTAGCTGTTCTATGTTCCGTGAGTTGTTGACTAGGACATCATCTTCAGTCTTCAGTCGATAAGCACCTAGACGTGTCACCTCAGCGATAATGAACAGCCCCTCCCATAAGAGAGATAGTTTGTGCCTATTGTGGAGGCCATGGGCCCCGGGTACCTCATCACAAGCATATGGGCCACTCGGATCAAGGATGGGCCGAGACTTCTAATTAGAGATATAGTAGCACCCGGCAGACTTTGCCTGTACAGAAAGGAATATACAGTCCTAGTCGGGTAAGATGTATCTCGAAGAAGGAAATCCCTTGGCCGCATCCGGCTAGGACTCCTACCTTGTACCCCTGTCCCCCGGTATATAAGGGGAGGCAGGGTGCCCCCTGAGGGCAGAAGAAGACCATAGATCGACACAAATCCTCAAAGGAATAACACCACAACTAGACGTAGGGTATTACCTCACATCGAGGGCCTGAACCAGTATAAAATCTCCTTGTGTTCCTTTGCAATCCACCGAGTTTCCATACACCGAGTAGCCCAATATTCATATTGCCGGTGTAAAACATTGATAGTTGGCACGCCAGGTAGGGGCTTCGGTGAGATCTACACCAACAATCTCGATGGATCCTACTTCCAGAATCAACGGTGACAAATTCTCCCTTGGAGACACAATAACCTTCGGAAGCCTCGACTTCATCGCCGACTAGATCGGCAATCTCACCTTGGCCGACACAGATCCAATCCAACCAGCCGAGGAACCAGCCGACTCCGCACCAGTCGGCCCACAAGACGCTGCGCCAACTATTATCAATCTAATGTAGCAATCTTCTACTTCGCCGAGATTTGGGACAACTCTCTCTTTCGTCAATCTCCCGCTCAGATTTGGCAGCACCGCAGATCTACACCTTATGCGGCAAACCTGATCCCCCACGGTTCAGTTTGGACGTGGCTCAGAGCCGTTTCAGATTGGATCCAGGGAGGTCGGAGTCGTTCTCACTTCGATTAACTACTCGGATTCCGACTCCAAGTCGGACAACAGTTCGGACGCTAGTTCGGATACCATTCTGGCGAGTCTCCTTATCCCCCGCGAGATCTTCATGGCTTCAACCCCTCCACCAGAGGTGCGCTGACTACAAGAGGAGCAGCAAGAGGAGGCATGCCGACTACGGTAATAGGAGGAGGCCAATCGCGAGGCTCGCAATGATGAGCTAAGCAATGCTGGGTGAACCGCTCAGCAACAGATCCTCCAGACCAAAGTCGGCGACCACGACGTCTTCGTCACGCCACAACAGAATGTCGTGGCCGCCGCAACCCTGTTGGACACGCTCCAGCACGGGCCTGATCACCAGGCCACCCCGACTATTGCCAAGATCAAGCCGATGATCACAGTGGCTACCTGTCAGCAGCAACAGAGGTCGGGCGACACGATTATACCAACCAACCAGCCGGGTTCTTCGGCAGCAGGCTCATCTACATCAGCACGACGCCGGGTGGCTGGCTCAAGTCGGCCACACGAGGAGTCGCGCCAAACGTCACTCGGCGACACCAACAGCAATAATCGGCGGCGTCACTAGTACGATCGCCGGCCCAACCAAGACCTCCGAGTTCATCTACAACACGACCTTCGATACGACATCAACGCCCGATGCCGACAACATGAAGAGGACGAGCGCCGCCGACTGGAGGACGAGAATGAGCGTTTCGGCCTTCACCACAAGCGGTTTATCCGCCGTGGTCGGAGCCGGAGCCCTCATGAAGATAAAGGTGTTCCAGCTTTCACCCATGATCTACAGGACGTCGACTGGCCATCGGGCTTGAAGCCTACGGGGATAGAGAAATACGACGGCAAAACCAACCCTGAGTCCTAGCTCACTTTCAAGGAACTCAGGGAGTGGTTCATCGCTAACTTTCAAGGAACCTACGAGAGGCCGTCTTCTGAGCACGATCTATATCAACTACACTAGAAGAAGAACGAGTCTCTATGCAAGTTCATCAAGAGGTTCTCCAAGAAGCGCAACCAGATCCCAACGATCAGAGACGAGGCCATCATCGCCACCTTCCGCAAGGGAGTAAAGGATGCCCTGTTCATCACGAAGTTCACTCGGAAGCCACCATCCTCCGTCCGGGCTCTCTTCGACATGGCAAACAAATACACCGACTCGGCTGAAGTGGTCGCAGAGGCCCTCGACGAGAAGAAGGAGTCCCGACAGAAAGAACAAAAGGCGAAAGCCGAAAACGAGCCATCTCAAAACAAGACCGGCGGCCGCAAGTGGAAGTCGGACAACGAGGTGGCCAACATGGAGCGAACTCGGTCGCGGCCCCAACGCAACAACGACTACCAAAAAGTCATGAATGGGCCTTGCCCCTTCCACCCCAAGGGCAAGCACGCGGCCAAAGACTGCTTCATGCTTAAGAAGTTTGCTTCCGAGCAGGCTTCATCATCTGGCCGTGACAAGGACAAAGACAAGCCAGACTAGGGTCTGGCTGATAATTTTTAAGATCCCCAAGCCGAGCTCAACCACATCTTCGGAGGGCCGTCTGCCTATGAGTCCAAGCGGAAGCAGAAGCTTACATGCGAGACGTCAACTCAATCTCTATAGCAGACACTCCCCAATATTTGCGCTGGTCTTCAACACCACTCAGGCAGATTACCTTGCCAGTAACCTTCGGCACGCGGGATAACTTCCGCACAGAAAACATCTGTTTTGAGGTCGCTGACTTCGAGACTGTGTACCATGCGATACTCGGACGACCGGTGCTCGCCAAATTCATGGTGGTACCGCGCTATACATACATGGTGCTCAAGATGTTAGGGCTAGTAGGAGTCATCTCCCTCTGCAGCGACGTCAAGCCAGCCTTCACCTGCGACAAGGAGAGTTGTGAATTGGCTCAATCACAAGAAGTGGCAGTCGGGCGCAACAGCATTTGGCAATCTGTCACAACCAAAGTCGAGGAAGACCCAGTTCTTGCCAAAAAAGCAGCGAAGTCGGGAATTTCAGTGGACTCTGACACGAGGAAGATCCCCCTGGACCCTTCCGACCCCTCCAAGACTGCTCTAGTCAGGACTGGACTCGACCCTAAATAGGAAGACGCGCTTGTCACCTTCCTCCAAACCAACAAGGATATCTTTGCGTGGAAACTGTTCGACATGCTGGGCGTACCAAGGGAGATGATCGAGCATGCCCTCAACGTAAAGACAGACGCCAAGCCAGTTAAGCAACGGCTGCGGCGCTTCACTCAAGACCGTAAGGATGCTATTCGGGAGGAGATAACCAAGCTTCTCGTAGCCGGGTTCATCAAAGAGGTCTATCACCCAGATTGGCTGGCAAACCTAGTTCTGGTCCGGAAGAAAAACGGTAAATGGCACATGTGCGTCGACTACACCGATCTCAACAAGGCATGCCCAAAAGACACATTTGGTTTACTAAGGATAGACCAGGTGGTGGATTCAACTGCAAGGTGCGCACTTCTCAGCTTTCTCGACTGCTACTTGGGATACCATCAAATCAGCTTGAAGGAGGAGGACTGCCTCAAGACATCTTTTACCACGCCGTTTGGAGCATACTGCTACATCACTATGCCGTTCGGTTAGAAAAATGCTAGAGCAACATATCAATGGGCAATTCAGCGGTGTCTACACACTTAGATCAGGTGCAACGTGGAGGCCTACATCGACAACGTGGTGATCAAGACCAAGTCTAAAGAAGACCTCATCGCTGACCTGGAAGAAACATTCAAAAATCTTCGAAGATTCAAGATGAAGTTGAACCTGGAAAAGTGAGCCTTGGGTGTGCCATCCGGCAAGCTACTCGGCTTCATCGTCTCGCATCGCGGCATCGAGGCTAACCTGGAGAAAGTCAATGCCATCATGAACATGGCACCCCCGACTAACCAGAAGGACGTCCAAAAGCTGACAGGCTGCATGGCGGCACTCAGCCGGTTTATTTCCCGACTGGGCGAATGGGGCAAGTCCTTTTTCAAGCTACTGAAGAAAGCAGACAATTTCCAATGGACTCCTGAAGCCCAGCAAGCCTTCGAAGACTTCAAGCAATTTCTTACATCACCCCCCATGTTGGCTCCACCCATGCCCCAAGAACCGCTAATGCTATATCTGGCAGCAACTACTTAGGTAGTCAGCATGGTGCTGGTGGTTGAGCGATCCGAACAGGGTCACATCCAGAAAATTCAACGGCCAGTCTACTTTGTCAGCGAGGTGCTTGCCGACTCGAAGACACATATCTGTAGGTCTAGAAGCTGCACTATTTCCAAGCACATCAAGTCATGGTGGTCACATCATTTCCACTCGGGGATGTCCTGCATAACCGCGAGGCCACCGGCCGAATCGCTAAATGGGCGTTCGAGTTGATGGCGTTCGACATCACCTTTCAGCCACGGACAGCAATCAAATCACAAGCTCTTGCCGACTTCGTGGCCAAGTGGACAGAAGTTCAAATGCCTACATCAACAGCAAAGCTAGAGTACTGGACAATGTACTTCGACGGTTCTCTACGGATCGGTGGCGCCGGGGCTGGCATCGTACTGACGTCCCCCACCAGCGAAAAACTCAAGTACGTCCTACAAATCCACTTTCCGGCTTTCCACAATGTTGCCGAGTACGAGGCACTTATCCACGGGCTCCGCATCGCTATATCACTCGGCATTCGTCGACTGGTTGTGCGTGGAGACTCCCAACTCGTGGTAAACCAAGTCATGAAAGACTGGACATGTCTCGATGACACCATGGCGGCATACTATCAGGAGGTCCGCAAGATGGAGAACAAGTTCGACAGGCTAGAGATAACACATGTCCTACAACAATACAATGATGTTGTAGATGAGCTGGCAAACATGGGATCCAAACGAGAGGCCGTCCCGACAGGGATCTTTGTCGAGCAACTCATGGAGCCGTCAGTCAAGAAGAAACCAGTGCCAGAGCAGTCAGGAGGCGAACCTACCCCAGCAAAAGATGAGGTGTTGCACATATGTCAAGATTGGCGGACTCCTGTTCTCAAATTCCTCCAGGATGATGAACTCCCAGAAGATCGCAGTCAAGCTGAACAAATCAAACGTCGAAGCAAGAGTTTCATAGTCATCGGAGAAGACTTGTACCGAAGAAGTGCATCCGGTGTCCTCATGCGCTGTGTCACCACCGAGGAGGGCAAGTAGATTCTGCAGTCGATCCACTCGGGCGTATGTGGCAACCATACCGCATCCAGGACGTTAGTCGGAAAGACCTACCGTCAAGGATTTTTCTGGCCAACAGCAGTAACAGATGCCAAAGACATTGTTTGCATATGGCACTAATACCACTAAAGTAGTACGCGTAGGCTACGATAGCAGAAAACAAAACTTTTCTACCGTGCACACCAGGACATCATGTGAGAGAGGGATCATGCATCGTTACCACTAGACACGCAGTGCAGCGGAAGAAGGGTTGGAGAAGCCGGTCCAACCGCCCGCGCGTCGAGGTAGTAGTGGATCTCCGCAGATCTAATCAGCGTCGATGCCGATCAACGCTACAACGAGCAGCGCCTCCACCGGTGTCCACACGTCCAGGGCTGGAACGCCGATTGCGAGTGTACTAGCACTAGTGAGCGGCTAGGGTTTGGCTCGGGAGGTGGCGGCTAGGGTTTAGCTCGAGGTCAACAGAAAAACGTGTATCTCCTCGGCCCCTCGCCTCCCTATATATAGACCTCCTCATTCGGGCCTCATGGACCGAGGCCCAGTAAGAGTCTACTCGGATCTCTATCCGAATCGAGCCCATATTCGAATCACATTTGAATAAGTGTTCCAACCCGTTAAGCGTGCGACCCTGTAGGTTCACGTATATTTTATCATGACCTGGAAACGCCTTTCTGGTCACCCTATTAATAGCGGCCTCTAGCAAGGCATATTAACCCCAAAATATACGTAAAGATCATATCGACTGAACCTATAATGTCCTCATGTACAAATCCCTTTGCCTCACGATATCGATTGAGCTCAAGGCAAGACTTGTGTCATTCTCTTAATAGCTCAATCACTCTCTCGATCCTGTGATGGATTACAAACTTGTGATTGACACCTCAATCACCATATCATGGCCATGCACTTCCATAATCCATTACATCGAGGGGCCCAGAGATATCTATCCCATAAGGAGGGGCAAATTCTATCTTGATCATTCATATCCCACTACATGTTTCATAGCAAACCCGAAGACTACTTTTATGACTACCTAGTTACGGAGTAGTGTTTAGTAGTCCCAAAATAAGCTACTACGTATGTTGGGAACCATGATGATCTCAAGTCTAAGGACTCTACATAAACACTACTTGAGACTAACTGATGATACATGAAATCTCTGCAGTATCTCATGGTGGGTCTATCCAACACATGTTCACTAACATATGTCCATATTATCGATTTGGTATCTCCATACCATGATCCATGAGACATGATCATCAATCAATACATATGCTGATGTTAGAATCATATCTGTTCCTCATATGATATATGATCAGGGATCATTTAGAAATAGCAACATTTGACATTAAGAGTCTCATGAATAAGTCACATACTCATTGATCAATAATGATAATGTCTATTTCAAGGAACAAATCAATACATTATAAACATAGCATGTGATATATATAACATCTCCATGTTGCCTCTAGGGCATATCACTAACAGCCAGTTCTACGCTAGACAAACCAATCTCTCAGCCCAAGAACTCCAAACAATCCCAATCTCTTGGCCTTTTGCTGTATGGGGGCTTGACATGGTCGGGCCCTTCAAGAAAGTGCCAGGAGGGTTCACACACTTGTTTGTCGCAGTGGATAAATTCACCAAGTGGATTGAGGCCAAACCCGTTGCAACCATAACAGCAGCACGAGCAAAAGACTTCATCATGAGTATACTATACCGATTCGGGGTCCCCAACCACATCATCACCAACAACGGTACTCAGATCACGGGCGGCGTGTTTCAAGATTTCTGTGACGACTTTGGCATCAAGATCTGCTATGCATCTGTGGCACACCAGCGGAGCAATGGGCAGGTTGAACGAGCCAACGGTATGGTCTTACAAGGTATCATGGCCAGGATATTTGACCGACTACAACCATACACAGGCCGGTGGGTACAAGAACTCCCATCTGCTCTCTGGTCTCTCAGAACCATGGTTAGTCGGGCAATAGGGCAATCCCCTTTCTTTCTGGTCTATGGTGCTGAGGCTGTGCTACCAACCGAGTTAGAGTTTGGCTCTCCGCGAGTTCGGGCTTACTCAGAAGACATCTCCAACAATACCCGACTGGTTGAACTAGATCAGTTGGAAGAAGCGAGGGATATCACAACAATCTAGTCGGCAAGGTATCTTCAAGGCCTGCGTCGCTACCACAATTGCAATGTCCGTGGCCGTGCCTTTTTGGTCGGAGATCTCGTCTTGAGAAAAATACAAACCACCAAAGACAGGCACAAACTATCCCCAATCTGGGAAGGGCCATTCATCATAGCCGAGGTCACGCGGCCAGGCGCCTACTGACTGAAGACCGAAGACAGTGCCCTCATCAGCAACTCATGGAACATAGAATAGCTACGTCCTTTCTATACCTGAGTTTTATGCTTTTGCATGTGTACAGTTCCTCTCTGACTCACTACGCCGCTTGTTTCAACCGAGTAGTGAGTCGGGGGCTGCATGTATCCTATGTGCTTTGTCAATAATATACGAGCCTATTTTACTTAAGTTACGAAGCTTCACTACGACTTTGTTATGTTTGCCCGAGTACAGCTTTCTGCGGTGAATGATTTTTTTTAAGTTCCTATAGACTAACTCGGTGCAGACCATATAGTCGAGTAAAGTTAATGACAACTGAGTAATAGTTTAAAGCTTGGCGGCATTGCACATATACTTACACATGTTTTCACAAAAATCCACAATACACCGACTGCATGATGTTCTGTTTTTACAGACCTAGGTCTTGGGTGATAATCTCTGCAGTCAGCCTCGCCTTGGCTATCAGCTCCAGCGCCTCCTCAGGAGTAGTCTCCTCGGCAAACCCCTCCCCGATGGCTTCAACATCTGCCCTTGGATAGATGGACTTGGTCATTGCCAGGGTCTGGGCCACACCGGCAATACACATGGTCATCCGAATACCTCTTCAGGGCACCCGGTGCATCTTTAAGGCGCTCCTCCAGTTGGAAGATTGTGCTGGAGCTGGTTCCCACAGGACGAGGATCCATCAGGTCAAGGAGCCCTTTCACGGACTTAGCAAGGGTTTCCCGTGACTCCTTGACTACCCTGATCTCCTCTGCAAAAGCTTGAAACTAGATCTGGGAATTGGCTCTCGCAGCTACCTAGGTTCACCGACAAGTAAACTTGTTAAGAAAAGCTGCAGATGGAGTAATCAATGGATTGACTAAGGTTATTGTCAGTGCGGAGACTTACTTTTGTAGTCGGCCTCCCACTTGGCTATGGCCTTCTCCAATTCAACTTTTTCCTTCTCGAGCTTGGCATTGGCCTTTTTCAACTCGGCCTTCTCTTGCTCAAGCTCGGTTTTGGCCCTTGTCAGGTCAGCCTTGTCCTTTTCAAGTTCGGCCCTGGCTCTCTCGGCCTCCTTCAGCTGTTCTTCTCCCTCCGTTCGGGTCTTCAACTCGGCTTCGAGGGCTGCACGACAGATTAGTCAAGAACTCAACGTTGCAGTTAGGACACAACTAGGTAGTCGGGAACAATACAGCTGGAGAAATATACTAAGGATTTGGTCAGGAAGAAGTATTCTGGAGGCATACCTCTCAGCTTCTTGGCTTGGTCCCAATTCTCGTCTCTGAGCTGGGTGACGGCGTCTTTTAGCCACGTCTCCCTCCCTTGATGGCGCTCCTCCAATACGGTCTTCAGGGCCCGGAGCTGGTCCAACTCTCGGAGTTGGGGGGCGACCCGGGTTAGGACCTCGTTCAACTTCTCCGAGCGCTCAACAAGTTTCTACTCGGGGAGGAACAAGTCAAGGCAAAGTTAAGCATCCAAATGCATGAGTAGGACAATCAAGATTCCAATATGACGAAAGTCATACTTGGATCCCCTGGGACGCGACGATTGTAGCGCGCAGCAAGTCTTCGCGCTCCCTCTCCGCTGCGGCCTCGTCGTGCTTATAACTCCTCACAGTTCCATCGGGCGCTGTCCACCGAAAAGTCCGCGGAAACTTGTGAGGAGGGGCTTCGAGCCTAGGGAGGTCCGGTCAGTCTGGAGGAGAAGACAACGACGATGATGACGATGACGACTAGGATGGCGACGGACTCCTGGCCCCCAACTCGGCAGCCTCCAGGGCCTCAGGGGCTGGCTCAGGAGCTGTAACGACGGCTTCGACAATGGGCGCCGGCTTAGGGGCTGGGACAGCGGCTTCAACAACCGCCCCTTGGTCGGCCGAGGTCGGTGGCCCTGCATTCGGGGTGGTCTCAGTTTCTGCAACTGGGACCACCACCGGCTCAGCAGGTGTGCTCACTGGCGCTGGATTGGCTGGGGCAGGCTCGACAGCAGGGGTAGTCGGTGTGGTCTCCTTAAGATCAATGTCGGCCCGCTTCCTGCGTAACGAGTCAAACATCAAGATGCTTCAATGCTGAACATGATTTTTAGGAGACCCAGAACGACCTACCTCTTGGAGAACTTGAGCTTTTGTCCGGGAGATCCAGAGGGCAGCACTGGAGGGCTGCTGGCTGTCGGGCCGGAAGGCACGGCAGTCGGCGGTGGCATTTCTGTCCTGGTTGGCCCCATTCGTGGTGTGGCAACTGGGGTGCTCGGGTACTTGGCGGTGTTGGAGTCGGCCTCGCACTCGGCGGCGCTCGTGTTGGGCTTGCTGGGCTCGACCGCACCAGTCCCGGTCTGGGACTCGATGGCTTGGGTGCAGTACTGGCAGGGGCACTCGGCCTCATGACCTCCTTCTTGCCCTAATCTACAATGGGTTTCTTCCCCGCTCTCTTGGAGTCAGGCTGGGCGGCAGAAGGACTTCTCGGCCTCTTCTTCGACTTAGTGGCCAACAGCGGACGGGAGTCATCATCAAACTCCTTGCACCAC
This sequence comes from Oryza meyeriana var. granulata, assembly GCA_003991445.1. Taxonomy (NCBI): domain Eukaryota; kingdom Viridiplantae; phylum Streptophyta; class Magnoliopsida; order Poales; family Poaceae; genus Oryza; species Oryza meyeriana. Next base: position 88,449 of record RYFJ01003788.1, on the reverse strand, counting down.
TGCAAATGATTCAACAATATACATCACATGATGCTGGGCAATTATGGATACATGTCTACAGGCATTCATCACAGAAGAAAAGCAAGGGTTACCTCGGGATGAGATCGGTTTCGGCTATAAGCCGTGATGGAGCGCTCTGCGTCCTTGGTTTCGACCACTCCATTGGAGAAAAATTGAACAATGTTTCAGTCACTTTTTGCTAGTCGGCCAGTTCTCGGCTTTCCCGGTCGGGGTCATTTTTCCCTTGGTAATCCCAGTAGAATTCACTCCTCAGCTTCAATGGCTGGACGCGTCGGGTCAGGAAACGCCTGGCCACCTAGGGACCGGTCAGGCCGGCTCTCTTAAATTTCTCCAATCTTGCCAGCAACTGATGCACTTGGCCCATCTCTTCGAAAGTTGGATCTGATGACCAATTGGGCGAGACCGCCGGAGGCAAGCCGGTGAACGGAGGCAGGGAGGGTTCCAGATCAGAACAGTAGAATCACTCCTTATGCCAACTTTTCAAGGAGGATTTCAAAGGAAGATTGATATATATTTTCTTCATCTCACTCCTCAACTGAAGGCCAGCCCCCCCAATCACCTGAACCTTATTCTTGGAGGGCTGGGGCTTGATGTGGAATAAATGTCTGAAGAAATTGAAGTGGGGTTCTACACCCAAGAAGCACTCGCAAAGAGTCACGAATATAGAGATTTGTAGGATTGAGTTGGGATTCAAATTCACCAACTCCAATCCATAAAAGCTGAGAAGACGTTGGAGGAACTCAGAAGAGGGAAGAAACAAACCCCGGTCAAAAAAGAGACAAAAACAATAGTCTCGCTGGCTTGGGGATTTGGAACCGACTCACCCTCAGCCGGGTGCCAATGGATGATGTTATGGCTTTGCAGCCGCAGCGACTTCTCCAGATTTTCTTGCTTCGACTGGCCGTAATCCGAGGTCGGCCATGCCTCATCCGACGCCCCAACGAAATCTGGAGCCCTCGGTGTGGTTGGGGGACAAGAAGATTTGGGGGAAATGTGGTCGGGGGCTTGGAACGGACAAATGGAAGCGGAATCGCTCGGGCTTCAATGGGGAGGAGCAAGCAATGACGAACCCTAGCGGAGCGGGAGGCGAAATTTTGGCATGGAGCTAGGAAGATGAAACAATTGGTCGCTTGGGGAAGATGAGGAATCTTTTCTCTCTCCCCCAGCTTTATAGAGCTTGTGCCGACTCATGGGCTTGGGCTTACACAGTTGGTATTGAGCCACCAAGATATGAGTTTCTACAGTGGCACGCTCCATATGGGCCGTTCGCTGGCTGCGTTAAAATCACGGTACAGGTGCTACCAACAGGAACCAATGAGATAAATAGATATGCTTCATGAAGGCCTAATTGCTAAACACATGTGTTTGGGTATCTGTTTTATCCACTAGGTATTGAGGATATATCCTTTTAAGGATTACAAGCTAGTCTTCATCAACATTGGGGATGCAGGTATCTCTCAAGTACACCTGACCACGCAATGGATTTATTTTCATAAAGTGGTACTCGGCCTACATGCTTGGCCAACAGTTGCCATGAGAAACATTATTCCAGCCGACATGACGCTGAAGAGTCTAACTTCCGAGTAGTGCACTACTCAGGAGAGACTATAAATATCCTTTCCAGCTGACATGACACTGAGGAGTCTAACTTCCGAGTGGGACGCCACTCGGGAAAGACTATATACCCCCTTTTCTAGCTGACATGAAGCTGAAGAGTCCCATATACGAGTGGCATGCTACTCGACAAGACTATAAATTATATTCCGGTTGACATGATATCGAAGAGTCTCATATACCAGTAGTATACTACTCGGGAAAGACTACAAGGTTAAAGATCTTTGACTTTATGTTTAATTGTTTTCACAATTAAGCACAAAGTCGGGGACTACACCTAATAGGTGTGCCTATTTGGCGCACACTATTCATACATCTACATGAAGCCCTTCATAGCCTTGCTGCTAGCTGACATGAAGCAGGACTTGGGAAGAAGAAGTACTCGAACAAAGAGTACTCGAGAGCAATGCACTCGGGCAATCTTCACCATGGAGGATGAGCACTCGGCATCAGCTGTGACTCAACTATGAAGGTCTCAGGGGCTATTGTGGAGGCCATGGGCCCCGGGTACCTCATCACAAGCATATGGGCCACTTGAATAGAGGATGGGCCGAGACTTGCAATTAGAGATATAGTAGCACCCGGCTACAGAAAGGAAAATACAGTCCTAGTCAGGTAAGATGTATCTCGAAGAAGGAAATCCCTTGGCCGCATCTGGCTGGGACTCCTACCTTGTACCCCTGTCCCCCGGTATATAAGGGGAGGCAGGGTGCCCCCTGAGGGTAGAAGAAGATCATAGATTGACACAAATCCTTAAAGGAATAACACCACAACTGGACGTAGGGTATTACCTCACATCGAGGGCCTGAACCAGTATAAAATCTCCTTGTGTTCCTTTGCAATCCACCAAGTTTCCATCCGCCGAGTAGCCCCATATTCATATTGCCGGTGTAAAACATCGACACCTGTCTTTGGTGGTTTGAATTTTTCTCAAAACGAGATCTCCCACCAAAACGGTGCGGCCACGGACATTACGACTGTGATAATGACACATGCCTTGAAGATACTTCGCTGACTGGATAGTTGCGATGTCCCATGCTTCTTCCAACTGATCTAACTCGACTAGTCGATTTTTATTTGATTTGTCTTTTGAGTGGGCCTGAACTCGTGGAGAGCAGAACTCCAACTCGGTTGGTAACATTGCCTCAGCACCATAGACTAGGAAGAAAGGGGATTGCCCTATTGCCTGACTAACCGTGGTTTGTAAAGACTAGAGAACAGATGAAAGCTCTTGCACCCACCGCACTGCATATGGTTGTAGTCGGTCAAACACTCTAGTCTTGATACCTTGTAAGACCATGTTGTTTGCACGTTCGACCTGCCCGTTGCTCCGTGGGTGTTCCACCAAAGCATAGCAGATCTTGATACCAAAATCGTCATAGAAATCTTGAAAAACACCGCCAGTGAACTGACTACCATTGTCTGTTATGATGCGGTTGGAAACTCCAAATCGGTATATAATACTCATGATGAAGTCTTTTGCCCTTGCCACTGTTATGGTAGCAACAGGTTCAGCCTAAATCCACTTTGTGAACTTATCCACTACGACAAACAAGTGTGTGAACCCTCCTGGCGCTTTTTTGAATGGCCCGACCATGTCAAGCCCCCAAACTGCAAAGGGCCAAGATATTGGATTTGTTTGTAATTCTTAAGCTAGTAGATGTGTTTGCTGAGCAAAGAACTGGCATCCCTTGTATGTCCGAACTATGTCTTTGGCGTCAGTAACTGCAGTCAGCCAGAAGAATCCTTGCCTGTAAGCCTTTTCGACTAACGTCCTTGATGCAGCATGGTTGCCACAGATGCCCGAGTGGATGGACTGCAGAATCTACTTGCCCTCCTCGAATTTGACATGTCGCATGAGGACTCCGGATGCGCTTCGACGATAGAGGTCTTCTCCGGCTATAAGAAAACGTTTGCTTCGACATTTGATCCGCTCGGCTTCGTTGCGGTCTTCTGGGAGCTCGTCTTGCAGTAGGAATCGGATGATTGGAGTCCACCAATATTGAGAGATGATTAACACTTCTTTTGTTGCCGGGGTAGGTTCAGCCCCTGACTGCTCAAGAACAAGCTTCTTTTTGACTAACGGCTCCAACAATTGCTCAACAAAAATTCCAGTTCGGACCACTTCTCACTTGGATCCCATATTGGCTAGCGCATTTGCAGCTTCATTGTATTGGCGTAGTACATGTGTAATCTCCAGCCGTCAAACTTGTTTTCTAGCTTCCGTACTTTCTGACAATACGCTGCCATGTTGTTGTCCAGACACGTCCAGTCTTTTATAACCTGGTTTACCACGAGTTGAAAATCCGCGTGAACTACCAATCGGTGGATGCCGAGTGATATGGCGATGCGGAGCCCGTGGATAAGTGTCTCGTACTTGGCAACATTGTGAGATGCTGGAAAATATATCTAAAGGACATATTTAAGTTTTTCTTCGGTTGGTGATGTCGGAACGACGCCAGCCCCTGCTCCACCGATCCGTAGAGAACCATCGAAATACATTGTCCAATATTCTAGCTTGTCTGTTTATGTAGCCGTCTAAACTTCTATCTACTTGGCCACAAAGTTGGCAATTGCTTGTGACTTGATTGCTATCCGTGGCTAAAAGACAATATCAAATGCCATCAACTCGAGTGCCCATTTAGCAATTCTGCCAGTGGCTTCATGATTGTGTAGGACATCCCCGAGTGAATATGATGTGACAATTATAACTTGATGGGACTGAATAGTGCACCAACTTCTAGACAGTTATAAGCAAGCCATATAGTAGCTTCTGGACTCGAGGATATCTCATCTTGGATTCGCCTAGAATTTCACTGACAAAATAAACTGGCCTTTGAACTTTTTGTATATGCCCTGGCTCTACGCGCTCAACTACCAACACCGTGCTGACTACTTGGGTAGTTGCCGCCAGATACAACATGAGTGGTTCCTAGGGCATTGGTGATGCCAACATGGGTGGTGATGTGAGGAACTTCTTGAAGTCTTCGAAGGATTGTTGGACTTCTGGCGTCCATTGAAAATTACCAATTTTTTTGAGTAATTTGATAAAGGGCATGCCTCGTTTGCCAAGTCAGGAAACAAATCAGCTGAATGCCGCCATGCAGCCGGTTAGCTTTTGTAGGTCCTTCTGGCTAGTCAGGGGTGACATGTTCATGATTGCATTAATTTTTTCTGGATTTGCCTCGATGCCACCTTGTGAATCGATGAAGCCGAGTAGCTTTCTGGAAGGTACTCCAAAGACACACTTTTCTAGGTTCAGCCTCATCTTAAATCTTTGAAGGCTTTGGAAGGTTTCTTCTAAGTCGGCGATGAGGTCTTCCTTAACTTTAGTCTTGATTACCACGTCACCGACATATGTCTCCATGTTGCGCCCGAGTTGAGTGTGAAGACACCACTGGATGGCACGTTGATACATTGTGATAGCGTTTTTCAACCCGAGTGGCATAGTGACGTAGCAGTATGCCCAGAAAGGCATGATGAAAGAAGTCTTTAGGCAGTTCTCCTCCTTTAACTTGATTTGATGATATCCCAAGTAATAGTCAAGAAAACTGAGTTGTGGAGGCCATGGGCTCCAGGTACCTCATCACAAGCATATGGCCACTCAGACAGAGGATGGGCCTAGCCTTGTAATTAGAGATATGATAGAATCTGGCAGACTTTGCCTTGTATGATAAGAAATATACAGTACTAGTCGGGTAGGTTATATCTCTAAGAGGAGATCCCTTGGCTCTAATCCGGCTGGGATTCCTACCTTGTACCCCTGTCCCCCAGTATATAAGGGGAGGCAAGGCGCCCCCTGAGGGCATAAGCTCATAGAAGCAAACACACACCCTCAAAGGAATACATCACAACTGGACGTAGGATATTACCTCACATCGAGGGCCTGAACCAGTATAAACCTCCCTGTGTTCCTTTGTAGTCCATCGAGTTTTGATCCGACGAGTAGCCTTATAATCATATTGCCGGTGTAAAACATCGACAGTTGGCGTGCCAGGTAGGGGCTTTCGACGAGATCTACATCTACAAGCTCGATGGATCCAGCAACCAGAGTCGACGGCGGCGGATTCTCCCCTGGAGACACGATTACATTCGGAAGCCTCGACTTCATCGCCGACCAGCTCGGCAACCTCACCTTGGCCAAGTCAAACCAGATCCGATCGGCCAAGGGACTAGCCGACTCTGCACCAGTCGGCCCACACGACGCCGTAGCAACTCCCGTCGATCTGCTACGCCCATCTTCTACTTCTCCGGGTCTCAGGACAACTGTCTCCTTCGGTGTTCGACTCGGACTCGGCCTTGAGCTAGCTCGAGTCAGGCAAGGAAGGGGAGAGATCGTCAATCTCCCATATAGACTCGGCGACACCGCGGATATCTTCTAACAACATCCGAAGCGGCAAACCCGATCCCCTGGGGTTCGACTCGGATACGGCCCAGAGCCGCTCGAGATCGGATCTAGGGAGGTCGGAGTTATAATCACCCCCATCAATTATTCTGACTTCAACTCTCAATCGGATTCTGACTCTCAGTCGGACTCTGACTCTAAGTCGGACAGCAGCTCGGCAAGCTTCTCTCCACCATGAGAAATCTTGATGGCATCCAAAGGCTCTACTCCTACTCAGGAATCACGCCGACTACATGAGCAACAAGAGGAGGAGGCCCACCGACTGTGAGAACAACAGGAGGAAGAAACAAGACGCCTGCACGCCCGCAACGACGATCTACGCAGGGCTAGGTGAATTGCTCAGCAATAGATCCTCCAAACACGAGTCGGCGACCACGATGTCTTCGTCATGCCTCAGCAAAATGTCATGGCCACTGCAACTCTGCTAGACACGCTCCAGTTTGGGCCTGATCATCCGGCCACCCCGACTATAGCAAAGATAAAAGCCATGAACACTGCTGCTACATGCCAGTAGTGCCAACAGTCGGGTGATACCCTCATACTGACTAGCCGGTCGGCTTCCCCAGCGGCAGTCTCATTCTCCTCAACACGACGCCGAGCGGCCGGCTCCAGTCAGCTGCACACGGAGTCATGCCAGATGTCACTCGGCAACCCCAACAACAAACGGCGGCATCAAAGCAACCATTGGGACAACCAGGATCTCCGAGGCCGACTACGACATGATCTTTGGCAGGACATCAATGCTCGGTGCCGCGAAAGAGAGGAAGATGAGCAACGCCGACTAGAAGACGAGAACGAGCGCTTCAGCCTCCACCATGAGCGGTTTCACCGCCGTAGTCGGAGTCAGAGTGCTCATGAAGATGAAGATGTACTGGCCTTCACCCAGGAGCTACAACAGGTCAACTGGCCGTTGGGTTTCAAGCCTACGGGAATCGAAAAATATGACGGCAAGACCAATCCTGAGTCCTGGCTCACGGTCTACACCCTGGCAATCCGAGCAGCCGAAGGAGATCACAAAGCCATGGCTAACTACCTCCCAGTTGCTCTAGCTGACTTAGCGAGGACATGGCTAACAGGACTTCCTAAGAGATCAATCGACTCCTAGGGAGAACTCTGGGAACGTTTCATCGCCAACTTCCAGGGAACATACGAGAGGCCATCTTCCAGGCACGATCTATATCAGTTGCATCAAAGGAAGAACGAGTCTCTTCGTGATTTCATCAAGAGATTTTCTGAGAAGAAGAATTCTATCCCAAAGATCAAGGACGAGGTTGTCATCGCCACCTTTCGAAAAGGAGTCAAAGACACCTTGTTCATCGCCAAATTCACTCGGAAGCCTCCTAACTCTGTCAAGGCTCTATTCGACATGGCAAACAAGTATGCCGACTTGGCCTGTGCTGTTGTTGAGGCCATCGATGACAAGAAGGCACCCTGACAGAAGAAGCGGAAGGACACTGACGACGTGGTCCCGACTAAAGCTAGGAATAGCAAACACAAGTTAGACGGCTTCATTGTGGCAGTCGGTCACAACCGTCTTTGACCTTCAACAACTGAAGATTATTAGAATAACAAGTGACATGCTCAGGGGCTCAAAAGCCCAAACGCAAGGATGGCATTCCCACTCCCAAATACCGAACAGCTAAGTCGCTTTCTGATAAATATTTCTTCATTCGGCCTCGCCAATACCACAACTGCTTACACCTAATAGGTGTACAAGCTGCACCTTTTTTCTGTTTTTTCTCTTAATGATTGCAAAAGTACTCGAGTAGCACAAATTCCGATCTGTGAAACTTTGCTCCATGAAAGACGAACTCAAGTCACCCAAAACGCGTGTCTGGGAAAGAGCCATGAGCCAACTCCCAACGTTAGGGGGCTATGACTAGTTGGGCAGAGTGCTTAAACGTAAGGGGTCAACTACTCGAGGAAATTAATATCAATAAGAGGAAGAACACGAATTTACATATATTGTAAAATACATGAATATTATTCAGGTGATTGTTTTCATCATCAGATGCTACTCATCCGATATGTTTATAATGCAGGGCCAGTTCCGGATACATGTGACAGGAACTCAGGGTTACGAGCCTATCTCCTACTCTCAGGGGCTGGACCGGTCTGCCAAGATACGCTCGAAATACTCCATGAGGGCTACTAACCGAGTACTTGCACCAGTCGGAACATCATCTTCCCTGGCTACGCTCCATGTGAGCTAACAACCGACCTCTAGCGCTAGTCGGGGGTCATATACCACTCGGCTAGGTGAGGTACGCCCCATGAGGGTCACCAGCCGAATCCTACGCTAATGCTAGGTCCGGGTACCTTATTCAGTTACAACTCTCCTGGGTAAGGTACACCCCATGAGGGTCGCCAGCCGAATCCTAAGCTAATGCGAGGTTCGGGTACTTTATTCGGCTAATAATCGACCTCCGCGCCAATCGGGGCTCGTGTGCTACTCAGTTGGAGAGGGTATGCCCCATGAGGGTCGCCAGCCAAATGCTATGCTAATGCAAGGTTCGGGTACCTTATTTGGCCATAACTCTGTTGGATAGGGTATGCCCCATGAGGGTTGTCAGCCGAATCCTATGCTAATGCAAGGTTCGGGTACCTTATTCGGCTTTACCGAAGTCAGAGAAGATCTACATCGTCAAAGCGCATCCGGAGTTCTAATGCACTGCGTCACACTTGGGGAGGGCAAGCAGATTCTGCAATATACCTACTCAGGCATCTGTGGCAACCAGGCTGCATCCAGAACATAAGTCAGAAAGGCTTGCAGACAAGGATTCCTCCGGCTGATTGCGGTTATCGACGCTAAAATACTCATCGTGACATGCGAGGGATGCCAATTTTATAGGGCTATGCTGGGTAGGTCGGTTTAGGCCGGCTTATTTGGTAGCAGGCCACAAGATATGAGTTTCTACAGTAGCACGCTCAATTTGGGCCGCTCGTGGGCTGTGTTAAAAACACAGTGCTGGTGCTGCTAACAGAGACCAATTGAGTAATCAGACATGCTTCATGAAAGCCGACTGCTGAATACATATGTTCAGATATCTGTATTATTCACCAGGTATTGGGGATATATCCTTATAAGGATCACAAGCTAGTCTTCATTAAAAATGGGGATGCAGGTATCTCTCAAGTACACCTGACCACATAATGGATTAAATTTCATAAAGTGGTACTCAGCTTACATACTTAGCCAACATTTGCCATGAGCAAACACTTTTCCAGCCGACATGACGCTGAAGAGTCTAACTTCTGAGTGGGACGCCACTTGGGAAAGACTATAAACACCTCTCCTAGCTGACATGAAGCTAAAGAGTCTCATATATGAGTGGCATGCTACTCGGCAAAGACTATAAAATATTTTCGGTTGACATGATACCGAAGAGTCTCATATACCAGTAGTGCACTACTCGGGAAAGACTACAAGGTTAAAGATATTTGACTTTATGTTTAATTGTTTTACAATTAAGCACAAAGTCGGGGGCTACACCTAATAGGTGCGCCTATTCGGTGCACACTATTCATACTTCTACATGGAGCCCTTCATAGCCTCGCTGCCAGCTGACATGAAGCAGTGCTTGGGAAGAAGAAGCACTTAGACAAAGAGTACTCGGGAGCAATGCACTTAGGCAATCTTCACCGTGGAAGATGAGCACTCGGCATCAGCTGTGACTCAACTATGAAGGTCTTAGGAGCTGCTGTGGAGGCCATGGGCTCCGGGTACCTCATCATAAGCATATGGGCCACTCGGACAGAGGATGGGCCTAGCCTTGTAATTAGAGATATGATAGAACCCGGTAGACTTTGCCTTGTATGATAAGGAATATACAGTACTAGTCGGGTAGGTTATATCTCTAAGAGGAGATCTCTTGGCTGTAATCTGGTTAGGATTCCTACCTTGTACCCCTGTCCCCTAGTATATAAGGGGAGGCAGGGCACCCCCTGAGGGCATAAGCTCATAGAAGCGAACACACATCCTCAAAGGAATACATCACAACTGGACGTAGGGTATTACCTCACATCAAGGGCCTGAACCAGTATAAACCTCCCCGTGTTCCTTTGCAGTCCACCGAGTTTTGATCCGACGAGTAGCCCTATAATCATATTGCCGGTGTAATTCGCATCTCGCAGTTGAGTCGACCACCTGATCTATTCTCGGTAGACCAAATGGATCTTTGGGACATGCCTTATTTAAGTCGGTATAGTCAATGCACATGCACCATTTACCGTTCTTCTTCCGGACCAGAACTGAGTTAGCCAGTCAATCTAGGTGGTAGACCTCTTGATGGCAACGGGGTGCCCGATCTTCCGTTACGTAAGGATAACTCTTGATTTGGTGGAGAATTGACACTCATGATCTGGCTTCTGATCACCAAGACCCGAACCCTGCAATCGCAGCACCACGTCTCCTCTTGTTATCAACCGTGCGTTGCCCGGTTGACCTCACCATGAAGGTTAATCCCTGCATGTGAATTGAAGAACACAAGCAAGAACAAAGAAGATTGCAACTCAACTTGCAGATGAATGATTATACTCTCGAAGTTGGGGTCTCACAAACCGATAAACGGCGAAACTGTTCAAAGACAGATTAATCTAAGCAAAACCCAACCTAAACGGTGGTGGCTACTGAATATATATGAGTTAGGACATCCTAGGGTGAGGGTTTGCCCTGTGAGGGGCACACACCTCATGGGTTTAGCCCACGACACAATTACAAAAGCCCAAAGGCCCAAACTGACTCGGATAGGAAAAATAATGCAACTTGTTTCAACGATTCTGGACAGCTCAGGAGGAATTTTTCCATGAAACCAAAACAATCTGAAAGTAGACTTCATAAGCTTTTCAACAAGTACTTGTAGGCCCTGTAACTCCTTCTGGATCGAAAGTTATGGCCGTCTGAAGTTGACACTATCTCCCAGCCCGAAACTGAATCGGTCTAGGGAATAAGAGTTTACTTGTATTTGTTGTCTCCACTTTAATATTTGGTGTCTTGAGCTATTCTCTATGGTCTTCTCCTAGGTTCCTAATAACAATAAAATTATCACAAGAATTAAATAGTATGCCATTCATAGAAATATTTCCATGTAAGCTTAGGAACGTATTCACCTGGTGATTAAGTTGACAGGCACGTGCGTGAGTAATTGGTCCTTGGATCTGTGGCGCATCTTGTTCAACATGAGGAGGTTGTAAGTGTGTATCTAAAGAAGTGATGTCCTCATCACCTCTTTGATGAACCCTGCTGCTAGGAGCTTGGTTATCTCCTCCCGAATAGCATCTTTGCAGTCTTGTGTGAAGCGCCATAGTCATTGCTTGACTGGTTTGGCGTCTGGCTTGACGTTTAGGGAATGCTCGATCACCTCCCTTGGTACACCAGGCATGTCGAAAGGCTTCCAAGCAAATATGTCTCTGTTCGCCTGGAGGAAGGTGACGAGCTCGTCTTCCTATTTGGGGTCGAGTCCGGTCCTGACAAGTGCGGTCTTGGTGGGGTCGGAAGGGTCCAGGGGGATCTTCTTTGTTTCCGAGTTTGCTGAAATTCCCAACTTGGCTACTTTTTTTGCTAGGACTTGGTCGTCCTCATTTGTAGTTGTTGCGGCTAGTCGGATGTTGCTTCGTCCGACTGCCGCTTTGTGAGATTGGGCCAGCTCGCAACTCTCCTTGTCGCAGGTGAAGGCTTGCTTAACATCACTGTGTAGAGAGAGTACTCTTGCTGGTCCTGGCATCTTGAGCATCATGTATGTATAGTGCGGTATCGCCATAAACTTGGCAAGTGCAGGCCATCCGAGTATGGTGTGATACCTGGTCTCAAAGTCGGCCACCTCGCAGTTGATGTTCTCCGTGCGGAAATTCTCCCGCGTGCCAAAAGTAACTAGCAGAGTGATCTGTCCGAGTGGAGTTGAAGAGAAGCCGGGGATTACGCTGTGGAAGGGAGTTGTACACGTCCGCAGCTCGGATCTTGGTATCTTCATCTCGTCGAGCATCTTGGTGAACAAAATATTAAGTGCGCTTCCTCCATTGATGAGAACCTTCTTGAGTTTGATACTTCTGATGACCGGGTCCAGGACGAGTGGATATCATCCCGGATGCATTACTCGATCGGGGTGGTCCGTGCGGTCAAAGATGATTGTCGTCTCTGACCAACACAAGTATAGGGGGGCGTCTTACGAGACCGAGTTGACCTCTTGGGCCGTTAGCTTATGTTTTCGCTGGACTCGTACTCAGATGGCCCTTCGAATATGTGATTGAACTCAGCCTGGGGATCTTGATAGTCACCGGCTATACCCTAGTCCGGCTTGTCTTTGTCTTTCTGCTCGCCGGACGCTGATGTCTGCTCGGAAGCAAACTTCTTGAGCATGAAGCAGTTTTTGGCCGCGTTTTTCCCTTTGGGTGGAAAGGGCATGGCCCATTCATGTCTTTTTGGTAGTCATCTGTCCTCGGGAGTCGCGGTCGATAGCTGCCACAACGTTGTCTGACTTGCTTTTGCGGTTGCTGGACTTAGTCGGGGCCGCGTCGTCAGTGTCCTTCCGCTCCTTCTATCGGGCTTCCTTCTTGTCGTCGAGGGCCTCAACAACAGCATCGGTCGAGTTGGCGTATTTGTTTACCATATCAAATAGAGCCTTAATAGAGTTGGGAGGCTTCCAATTGAATTTAGGCAGCAATGACAACCTCGTCCTTGATCTTGGGTATTGAGTTCCTCTTCTTGAAAATCGCTTGATGAAGTCACGGAGGGACTCGTTCTTTCTTTGGTGACACTGGTACAGGTCGTACTTAGAAGATGGCCTCTCGTAAGTTCCCTAGAAGTTTGCAACGAATCATTCACGGAGTTCCCCCCAGGAGTCAATTGACCACCTGGGAAGCCTCGTCAGCCATGTCCTTGCTGAGTCGGCCAAGGTGACTGGTAGGTAGTTAGCCATGGCCTTGTGATCGCCTCCAACCGCTTGTATCACCAAGGTGTACACGGTCAGCCAAGACTTCAGGTTGGTCTTGCCGTTGTACTTCTCTATACTAGTCGGCTTGAAGCCGAATAGCCAGTCGACCTGTTGTAGTTCGTGGGTGAACGCCGTAACTCCTTCGTTTGGGTGAGGGCTCTGACTCCGACTACGGCAATGAAACCGCTCGTGGTGGAGGCCGAAGCACTTATGCTCATCTTTGAGTCGGCGGTGTTCATCCTCCTCACATTTCCGGCGCTGGGCGTTGATGTCATGACGAAGGTCTCGTCATAGTCGTCCTCGAGCGTCCTAGTTGTCATGGTGCTCGTCATGGTGATTTTGCCATCGGTCGTTGTTTCGGTTGCCGAGAGATGTATGGTAGAACTCCGAGTGATGCTAACTTGAGCCAGCTGCTCGCCGTCGTGCTGAGGCAGATGAGATTGCAGCATCTGAAGCCGTCTTGTTTGACGGTATGAGTGTGTCTCCAGACTGCTGTCGTTGACATGCTATAGCAGTGATCATAGCCTTGATCCTTGCAGTATTTGTGTAGCCTGGTGGTCGGGCCCGAACTGCAAGGTGTTTAATCTTTAAGTCTTGATTTCCAAGACATGATTAAGAAACAATTAAACATAAAGTCAATGATCTTTAACCTTTAAGTCTTTTTCGAGTGATATGTTTCTCAGAAATTGGACTCTTCAGCTATATATTAACTAAATATTTTGCTCAAGGCAGTTTGGCTAAGCATATAAGCCTGGTATCACTATGGAGTAAATTCAATGTGTGACAAGGTGTACTTGAGAAATACCTGCATCCCCAATTTTAATGGAGACCAGCTATTGATCCTTATAAGGATGTATTCTCAATACCTGTAAATAATTCAGATATCCGAACATATGTCCAGTTATAAGCTTAACATGAAGCATATCTGATTATTTTAATTGGCTCCTGCAAAATAGCACCCGAATTGTGATTTTAACACAACAGGCTATCAGCCCAATAGAACTTGCTATTTAGGAACTCATATCTTGCGGCCCACTACTGAGCAGGCCGGCCCAAGCCAACCACCCAGTGCAGCCCTTTAAGCTTCGGGGAGAGAGAAAAGATTCCCCTTTCTTCCCCAAATCACCAAATCGCTTCAGCTCCCAGAAATCCGCACCCAAACTTCTCGCTCTCCGCCTCCACAAACGTAGGGTTTCCTCGCCATCCAGCAATCCACCCTAGGTCCACAAGCTTTTCCGCATTCACACCAACTCCCCCACTCCAGAACCTCTTCACCTCCTTCAAGCAATCCACAATGCCGAAGTCTAGATTTGATGTCCCTTCAATCCTAGCGGGGAGATGGCCGACCTCGGTCACCTACTCCACGCAGCTCGCTCACCTTGAACAGGAGAAGTGCCTTTAGGCCAAAGTGCTTATCAATTGGTGCCCCGCGAAAGGTGAGACCATCCCCACCCCCGAGACCCATGAGATTGTGGTTTTTGAATCTTTTTTTGACCGGGGTTTTGTTCTTCCCACGTGTGACTTCTTCCGGGGGCTCCTTGAGTACTATCAAGTTGAGTTGATCCATCTCAAGCGAGGCTTTCCTTGGTATCCTTTCCCACCTCAACCTCTTCTGCCATTTTTATCATATCAAACCCTAGCCATCCAAATTCCTGGCTCAAGTGATAGGGGGTGCTGGGCTTCAGCTCCGAAATGAGATGAAGAAAGTATACCTCCATCTCCCCTAAAAGCCTCCTTAAAGGGCTAGCACTACGAGTGGTTTTATTGCTCTAACCCTTAGCCCACCTTGCCGCCCTCTATCGGGAACACCCCCGAGGTGCTCGACAACTGGTTGGCGCTCCCCTTGAATTCCAATATGGTCCAAATGCAAGTCTTGCTGGAGAAGCTCGCCGCCTTGAAGAAGAAGGTGTTTACAGGAGCTTGGGTTGAGTGTCTATTCCTCAACCAACGAACCCAGCCCCTAAAGGCCCGAGTACATCCTGGGTACGAATATCAGGGAAAGAACGACCCCACACGGAAAAGCACCAAGTGGGTGGACAAGGATGTCGTCACCGAGAACTTGTGCTGATACTTCAGTAGTAGTGTCCCGGACACCCTTGATGCGGACAAGTGCTAAAGCCCTATTGCTTAAGGAGACCTCGGCCGGTGGTAAGTCCCTAGCACCAATTATCTTTGCTTGCTTATTGATAAAATGCTTGTGATGATTGATGCGAGTATGAAGTATGAATTGCCACCATATGTGTTGTTTGCAGGAGAACGCCGATTTCATCTCTAACCCCCCTAGCCAGCAGACTGGGGGGTTTCAAAGAAGCACCCGGCCAGCCCCTCATCAGATCAACCCAGCTCAAAGATAGCTAGGAAACAGCTTGCCCAGGACCCAGCCGAGAAAAAACATGTGTTGAATAAGGCATCTGGCGGTCTGAAGATAAGGGATGTCGACACCACGACCCCAATGCCAACGCTCGCCACCACACTGTCTGCTCCTCCGAACGCACTGACTACCACGCCGGCTGCTCTAACTAGCAAGCCGGCTACTCCGACAGGATCGTCGACTTCTATGCCATCGCCACCATCTTCGAGTTTCCTACCACCGAACGCTGCGTCGACAGGCCCAACGCCGGCTGACGCGACATCCAGCAACAAGCCTTCAGGCTCATCACCAACCACCTCACCCCATGGTGCATACGGGTTGAGGTTCAAAACTTCCAAAAGGTATTTAGTCCTCTTTCTTCAAACATCTTGAAGTTAGCTACAATGCCTTGCATGTGATGCTATTTTACAAGAAGCCTAGCGATGTGGACCCCAAAGGGCCACCACCACCAACACCTGCTCCTAACATCGCCTCAGCTGAGGTTGAGGCCAAGGCCCAACAGACCGAGCCGAGTGCCGCCCCAGCCCCCGAGGGCGAGACAGAGCCCTCGGCTGCACAACCTACCTCACCCGACCGGGAGGCCGCAGCGCCGACTATCGAGCCAACTCCCACAACGGACCCTAGGCCTCGAACTCCCTCGCAGCCTTCATTGCCATCCTCTGGAGATAATTCCGACAGTGGCTTCCCCAGGCTCGGAGCACTGCCCGCAACCCACCCAAGGTATTCACCTGGAGGAACTCGGACAGGAGCATGGACATGCTCACGCTGGATGAAGAAGCCGCCAACAGAAAGAGGATTGAGTTGTACGAGGCCACCATCAAGGCTTCACAACAGGTCCAGGTAAATAATCTAACTTGGCTTGAAACAACTATGTTGTTTGTTATGTTGACATGTGTGGAGGCCATGGGCCCCGGGTACCTCATAACCAGCATATGGGCCACTCGGATGGAGGATGGGCCTAGCCTTGTAATTAGAGATATGGTAACCCTCGGCAGACCTTGCCTTGTACAATAAGGAATATACAGTCCTAGCCGGGTACATTATATCTCTAAGGGGAGATCTCCTAGTCGGAATCCGGCGGGGACTCCTACCTTGTAACCCTGTCCACCAGTATATAAGGGGAGGTAGGGCGCCCCTTGAGGGCACGGCCAAACGGCCAATACATACAAACTAGACGTAGGGTATTACCTCACAACGAGGGCCTGAACCAGTATAAAATCTCCTTGTGTTCCTTTGCAATCCACCGAGTTTCCATCCGCCGAGTAGCCCCATATTTATATTGCCGGTGTAAAACATCGACAGTTGGCGCACCAGGTAGGGGCTTCGGCGCGATCTACATCTACAAGCTCGATGGATCTAGCAACCGGAGTTGACGGCGGCAAACTCTCCCCCGGAGATACAATTGCATTCGAAAGCCTCGACTTTGTCGCCGACCAGATCGGCAATCTCACCTTGGCTGACACGGACCCGATCCAACCGGCCGAGCAACCAGCCTACTCCGCGCCAGTCGGCCTACACGATGCTGCAGCAATTGTCAATGCTTTGCACCGGCAATAATACTATGGGGCTACTCGGCGACCTGGAATTCGGTGGATTGCAGAGGAACACGGGAGAATTATACTGGTTCAGGCCCTCAATGTGAGGTAATACCTTACGTCCAGTTGAGGTGTTATTCCTCTGAGGTGGTTTTACGATCAATGATCTGGTGTCCCCTCATGGGGCGCCCTGCCTCCCTTTATATACTAGGGGACAGGAGTACATGGTAAGGATCCCAGTCGGATACGACCAAGGGATTTCCTTCTTAGAGATAGAATCCTATCCGACTAAGGCTATGTTTCCTTATTGTACAAGACACAGCCTGCCGGGTGCTATCTTATCTCTAATTACAGGATCTGGCCCATCCTCTATCCGAGTGGCCCATGTGCTGGTAATGAGGTACCCGGGGCCCATGGCTCCCACAGTAGCCCCTGAGACCTTCATAGTTGAGTCACAGCTGATGCCGAGTGCTCATCCTCCACGGTGAAGGTTACCCGAGTGCGATGCTCCCGAGTACTCTTTGTCCGAGTAAGTCTTCCCGAGTCCTGCTTCATGTCAGCTGGCAGCGAGGCTATGAAGGGCTTCATGTAAATATATGAATAGTGTGCGCCGAATAGGCGCACCTATTAGGTGTAGCCCCCGACTTTGTGCTTAATTGTGAAGACAATTAATCATAAAGTCAAAGATCTTTAACCTGGAAGTCTTTCCCGAGTAGATTACTACTGGTATATGAGACTCTTCGGTATCATGTCAACCGGAATATAATTTTATAGTCTTGCCGAGTAGGAGTCCACTCGTATGTAGGACTCTTCGACTTTATGTCAGTCGGAATATGAATTTATAGTCTTTTCCGAGTGGCGTCCCACTCAAAAGCTAGACTCTTCCGCATCATGTCAGCGGGAATAGATATTTATAGTCTCTCCCGAGTAGTGCACTACTCGAAAATTAGACTCTTCAGCGTCATGTCGGCTGGAATAATGTTGCTCATGGCAACTGATGGCCATGCATGTAGGCCGAGTACCACTTTATGAAAATAAATCCATTACGTGGTCAGGTGTTCCCGAGAAAGATACCTGCGTCCCCAATTTCAATGAAGACCAGCTTATGATCCTTGTAAGGATATATCCTCGAGACCTGGTGGATGAAAACAGATTACCCCAAACATATATGTTTAGCAGAAGGCTTTCATGAAGCATATCTGTTTACCTCATCGATTCCTGTGGGTAGCACCAGCGCTATAATTTCAACTCAGCCTGCGGGCGGCCCACATGGAGCATGCTACTGTAGGAACTCATGTCTTGTCGGCCCAATACCAACTGTGCAGGCCTGGGCCCATCTAGTCGGTTCAGGCTATAAAAGGATGGGGAGAGAGAAAAAGATTCCGTCGTCTTCCCCAAAGCAGCCAATCTCTTCGTCTTCCACCTTCGCGCCTAGCCTTTTGCCTCCCGCCCGGCTAGGGTTAGCAGCAGCCGTTCCCCACCCGGACTCGGGCGATTTCAATCCTCTTCGTTTATTCCAAGCCCCTGATTTGCTTTCCCCCAAATCTCACCACCTCCAATCATGCCGAAGGCGACGAATCCTGCGAGTGCGCCAGGGAGTTCTTGGCCAATCTCGGATTGCGGCTCAGTGAAGCTGAGACGGCTGGAGAGCGAGCTGAAGTTGCCCAGCCAAGAAGTGATCCATTGGCGGTCGGCAAGGGATGAGTCGAGCCCCAACCCCCGGCCTGGTGAAACGGTAGTTTTCGCCTCTTTCTTTGATCGGGGATTGTGTCTTCCGTCGTCTGATTTCTTCCGCCGCATCCTTGATTTCTACGGGCTGGAGTTGGTGCATTTAAATCCCAACTCGATCCTTCAGATCTCCATATTCGTTACTCTTTGCGAGTGCTTTCTGGGTGTTGAGCCCCATTTCATCCTCTTCCGACACTTGTTTCATGTCAAGCCCCAGCCTTCCAAGAGTAATATCAGTGTGATTGGGGGGGCTGGTCTTCAACTAAGGAGTGATGGGAAGAAAACATATATCGATTTGCCCTTGAAATCTTCTCTGAAGGGCTGGCACAAGGAGTGGTTTTACTGCGCCGATCTAGCTCCTTCCTTGCGCCCGTTTACTGGTATGCCGCCGGCGGTGTTGCCAAGCTGGTCTTCGGAGCCGACCTTTGAAGAACTGGGCCAGGCACATATATTGCTGACAAAGATAGATGACCTCAAGAGGGCTGGCTTGACAGGGCCCTGGGTGGCTCGTCGTTTCCTGACGAGGCGCGTCCAGCCGCTGAAGTTGAGAAGCGCTTTCGGCTGGGCCTTCAAAGGTAAACACGATCCCGACCGGGTGAGCAGCGAGACGGCGGACAAGGGGGCAGTGACCGATACCTTGTTTGGCTACTTCTCTGAAGGGGTCGTTGCCACCGAAGATGATAACCGCCGAGTTGCCGCCTATAGCCTCATCCGGCCGCGGACCAAGGTAACCTTCTACCTTCTTCTGTGGTGAACGCCTGTGGAACGGTGATTGTTCAACCTTGCGTGATGATATCTTGTCGACTTGCTTGTAGTGGCATGAGGAATTTGATGAAGACTCTCGTCCATTGTCTGCGGTCGCGTCGAGGAAGAGGCCGAGGAGTCCCTCTGATGCCCAACCCGACTCCAAGAGAGCGGGGAAGAAGCCGATTTTATATCGGGGCGAGGGGGCCATGACAGCGCGCGCCGTGAGTGGCAGCTTGAAGATAAAGGACACCGCTGCCACAACGCCCACGCGGTCGAGTCCCAGGCTGAGATCAGCGGGCTTGGGCTCGACGTCGTCGTACTCAGCAACAGCGCCGCCAAGGGGCCAACCAGAGCAGAGGCCGATTGGGGCGAAGGAACCCGAACCAACCATACCAGAGTCGAGGCCGACTCAGGCCGGTATGCCTCTGCCATCGATGACACCGACCGGAGCGAGTGCCGATGCTAGCGCTTCGCCGGGGAGCAGGCAGGCTGGCAGGAAGCTGAAGTTCTCCAAGAGGTGCGCTACTCCGAGCCTTCTGTAGTCGTTGTATGTTAAAATACAATCCTGATGTCTTGCTTCGTTGTGCAGGAAGCGGGCCGATATTGACCTCAAAAAGGTTGACCCGTCTGCGCCACTTGATGAGTCCACCCCAGCCGAGCCAGCGGCGGCGGGCACACCTGCTGAGCCGGCAGCCAGCTCGGTCGCTGAGACCGAGGTGGCTCCGACTACAGGGCCACAACCGCCAGTCGACCAAGAGGTGTCTGTTGAAACTGAGGCCCCAGCCCCCGAGGCACCGTACGTCGCGGAAGCGGGGGACGGAACCCCCGAGCCGGTCCCCGATGTTGTAGGGGAAGGCGGTGCCGAGGCCAGGACCCCGTCACCATCATGGTTATCGTCATCGCCATCGTCGCCGTTGCTGCCGCCGCCGGAGATCCCACATTTGCCTCGGATCGAAGCTCCCCCACGTGTGATGCCCCGGACCTTCACGTGGACCACTCGCGACGGCACTATGAAAAGCTTCAGGCTCGATGAAGTCGTCGCAAGGAGAGAGCGCGAGAGCCTGCTTTGTGCCGCCATCAACGGGTCCCAAGGGGTCACGGTATGATTCTTGTAGTGAAGCTCCAGCAATCTTCTTGTCTTGATGTTTGACTCTGTCGTCGGTTTGTTCCTTGTCCCAAGCAGAAGCTCGTTGACCGCAACGAGGCGATGACGGAGATCCTGGTCGAGATGGCTCCCCACCTCACAGAATTGCAACAACTCCGGGCATTGAAGGCCGAGATGGAGGCGCGTCACACGAGGAGGGAGGCCTGGCTGAAGAGCGGCGCTGATCAGCTCAGGGCAGAGACATGGGCCTTAGCCGAGAAGATCAGAGGTAAAATCCTCGAGCATATCTTCCCGACTGGACCGTTGATGTATTCATTCAGCTGTGTCGATCCCGACTGCTCGGTGGTGTCATGACCGCACGATTGAGCTCTTGGCTAATCTGTGGTGCAGACCTCGAGGCGGAGTTAAAGACTCGAGCGGAGAGGGAGTCGCAGCTGAAGGAGGCCGAAGAAGCCAAGGCCGAGCTTGAAAGGGTCAAGGCCGACCTGACAAAGGCCAACACCGAGCTTGACCGGGAGAAGTCCGAGTTGGAGAAGGCCGTCATCAAGCTCGGTAAGGAGAAGGCCGAACTGGAGAAGACCGTGGCCGGGTGGGAGGCCGACTACGAAAGTAAGTCCTCAACCCGATTGTGATCTCAACCAATATTTTAGTCACCCTGTGTGTAGCCGAATCTGACAAGCTTACTTGCCGGCCAATCTGGGCAGGCATGAGAGCCAACGTCCAGGCCCAGTACCGGTTCTACACGGAGGAGATAAGGTCAATCAGGGAGTCACGGGAGGCCCTCGTCGGATCCGTGAAAGGGCTCCTTGACCTTGTAGATCCCCGCCCAGTGGGGACCAGCTGTAGCAGAATTCCTCAAATAATGGGGCGTCTCGAGGACGCGCCGAGTGCCCTGAAAAGGTACTCAGACGAGCGGGTTGCCGCCGGCGTGGCCCAGACCCTAGCAATGACCAAGTCCATTTACCCGAGGGCGGACATTGAGGCCATCGAGGAGGGATTTTCCGAGGAGACGACGCCCGAGGAAGCGCTGGAGCTGATCTCACAGGCGAAGCCGACTGCTGAAGCGATTACCCGAGACCTGTGTCTGTAAAGGCAATACATTTTGTAGTCGGTGTATATATACGCTTTCATATATGATCATATGTAAATATATGTGTCGTGCCACCAAACTTATTATTCGGTTGTCATTAGCTTTGCCCGACCGTGTAGGATGCACCGAGTTAATTCGATAGAACTTGATAAAAAATGTTCGGAGTGAGATGCTATACTCGGGCGAACTCATCAGTCGTGGCAAGGCTTCATAACCGGGGTGAAATAAGCTTGTATGTTATTGACAGAACACATATATACATGCAGCCCCCGACTCACTACTCGATTGGAACAAGCGGCGTAGTGAGTCAGGAAAAACTGTACACATGGAAAATGTAAAACTCAGGTATAGAAAGGACGTAGCTGTTCTATATTCCATGAGTTGGTGATGAGGACACCGTCTTTGGTCTTCAGTCGGTAGGCGCCTGGCCGCGTGACCTCGGCTATAATGAACGGCCCTTCCCAGATGGGGGATAGTTTGTGCCTGTCCTTGATGGTTTGTATCTTCCTTAGAACGAGATCCCCGACCAAAAAGGCGCAGCCATGGACATTGCGATTGTGGTAGCGACGCAGGCCTTGAAGATACCTTGCCGACTGGATTGTTGCGGCGTCTCTTGCTTCTTCCAGCTGATCTAATTCGATCAGTCGGGTGCCGTTGGAGTCGTCCTCGGAGTAAGCCCGGACTCGCGGAGAGCCGAACTGTATCTCTGTCGGTAGCATGGCCTCGGTGCCGTAGACCAGGAAGAAAGGGATTGCCTGTTGCCCGACTAACCGTGGTTCTGAGAGACCAGAGAACGGATGGTAGTTCTTGTACCCGACCGACCCGCATATGGTTGTAGTCGGTCGTATATCCTGGCCTTGATGCCTTGTAGGACCATGCCGTTGGCTCGCTCAACCTGCCCGTTGCTCCGCGGGTGTGCCACAGATGCATAGCAGATCTTGATGCCGGAAGTCGTCGCAGAAATCTTGGAATAGGCCCGCCGCGAACTGAGTGCCGTTGTCGGTTATGATGCGCGTTAGGGACCCCAAACCGGTATAGTATACTCAGGATGAAGTCCTTTGCTCGTGCCGCTGTGATTGTTGCGACGGGTTTAGCCTCAATCCACTTGGTGAATTTATCCACTGCGACGAATAAATGCGTGAACCCTCCTGGCGCTTTCTTGAATGGCCCGACCATGTCGAGCCCCCATACTGCGAATGGCCAGGAAATAGGGATAGTCTGGAGTTCCTGGGCGGGGAGATTTGTCTGTCTTGCGAAGAACTGGCAACCCTCGCACTTGCGAACGATGTCTTTGGCGTCTGTGACTGCGGTGGGCCAGAAGAATCCCTGCCGGTAAGCCTTTCCGACTAACGTCCTGGATGCAGCGTGGTTGCCACATATGCCCGAGTGGATTGAATGCAGGATCTGCTTGCCTTCCTCGGTGGTGACACAGCGCATGAGGACACCGGATGCGCTCCTGCGGTACAGGTCTTCTCCGACTAGCAGGAAGCTTTTGCTTCGACGCTTGATCTGCTCGGCTTGACTGCGATCTTCTGGGAGTTCATCGTCCAGGAGGAATTTGAGAACAGGACCCCTCCAGTCTTGACATATGTGCAACACTTCGTCGGTGGTCGAGGTAGGCTCGCCTCCCGACTGCTCTTGTGCCGGTTTCTTCTTGACTGATGGCTCCATAAGTTGCTCGACAAAGATTCTAGTCGGAACCGCTTCTCGCTTGGATCCCATGTTTGCCAGCTCATCGGCCACGTCGTTGTATTGACGCAGGACGTGTGTGATTTCCAGCCCGTCGAACTTGTTTTCCAACTTGCGGACCTCCTGACAGTATGCCGCCATTGTGTCGTTGAGACAGGTCCAGTCTTTCATGACTTGGTTGACCACGAGTTGGGAGTCTCCGCGCACAACCAGTCGACGTATGCCGAGTGATATGGCGATGCGGAGCCCGTGAACAAGAGCCTCGTACTCGGCGACGTTGTGGGAAGCCGGGAAGTGGATTTGTAGTACGTACTTCAACTTTTCGCCAGTGGGGATGTCAGTATGACTCCAGCCCCGGCACGCCGATCCGTAGGGAACCGTCGAAGTACATTGTCCAGTACTCTAGCTTTGTTGTTGGTGTTGGAGTTGAACTTCTGTCCACTCGGCCACGAAGTCGGCTAGAGCTTGAGATTTGATAGCTGTCCGTGGCTGAAAGGTGATGTCAAACGCCATCAGCTCGAGTGCCCATTTAGCGATCCGGCCGGTGGCCTCGCGATTATGAAGGACATCCCCGAGTGGAAACGCTGTGACCACCGTGACTTGATGTGCTTGAAAGTAGTGCACCAGCTTTCGGACTGTGATGAGTAGGCCGTATAGCAGCTTCTGGACCTGCGGGTATCTTGTTTTAGAGTCGGCAAGGACCTCGCTGACAAAATAGATTGGCCGTTGTATTTTCTGAAGATGACCCTGTTCGGATCGCTCCACTACCAGCACCGTGCTGACTACCTGTGTTGTTGCCGCCAGATAAAGCATTAGTGGTTCCTGGGGCAGGGGTGACGCCAGCACGGGGGTGATGTGAGGAATTCTTTGAAGTCTTCGAAGGCTCGCTGGCTTCCGGGGTCCACTGAAAGGTGTCCGCCTTTTTGAGGAGCTTGAAGAAGGGCATGCCCGTTCGCCCAGTCGGGGAGATAAACCGACTAAGTGCCGCCATGCAGCCTGTCAGCTTCTGGATGTCTTTAAGGTGGTCGGGGCGCCATGTTCTTGATGGCGTTGACTTTCTCCGGGTTAGCCTCGATGTCGCGGTGCGAGACGATGAAGCCGAGTAACTTCCCAGACGGCACCCCGAAGGTGCACTTGTCCGGGTTCAACTTCATCTTGAATCTTCGAAGGTTTTGGAAGGTTTCTTCCAAGTCGGCAATGAGGTCTTTTCTGGACTTGGACTTGATCACCACGTCGTCGACGTAGGCTTCCACGTTGCGCCCGATCTGGGTGTGCAGACACCGCTGAATAGCCCTTTGGTAGGTTGCGCCTGCGTTTTTCAGACCGAACGGCATTGTGATATAGCAATACGCTCCAAACGGCGTGATGAAAGATGTTTTTAAACAGTCTTGTTCCCTCAAGCTAATTTGATGATAATCCCGAGTAACAATCGAGAAAACTGAGTAGGTCGCACCCCTGCCGTGGAGTCAACCACCTGATCTATCCTGGGAAGACCAAATGGGTCCTTGGGCACGCTTGTTGAGGTCGGTGTAGTCGACGCACATGTGCCATTTACCGTTTTTCTTCCGGACCAGGACTGGGTTGGCCAGCCAGTCCGGGTGTAGACTTCCTTGATGAAGCCGGCTGCGAGAGAGCTTGGTGATTTCCCTCGCCGGATAGCATCCTTGCGGTCTTGAGCGAAGCGCCGCAGCCGTTGCTTGACCGGCTTGGCGTCTGGCTTTACGTGTAGGGCGTGCTCGATCACCTCCCAGGGTACGCCCGGCATGTCGGACGGTTTCCATGCAAAGATATTCTTGTTGCTTGGAGAAGGTGACGAGCGCGTCTTCCTATTGGGGTCGAGTCCCGGTCCCGACTAAGGCAGTCTTGAGGGTCGGAAGGGTCCAGGGGATCTTCTTCGTGTCAGAGTCCGCCGAAATTCCCGACTTCGCTGCTTTTTTCACCGGAACTGGATCTTGATCGACTTCAGATGTCGCGGCTTGCCGGATGCTGACGCGCACCGACTGCCGCTCTTGTGTTTGAGCCAGCTCGCAGCTCTCCTTGTCGCAGGTGAAGGCTTGCTTAGCGTCGCTGCGGAGGGAGAGGACTCCTGCTGGCCGGGCATCTTCAGCACCATGTACGTGTGTAGTGCGGTATCGCCATGAATTTGGCGAGGGCCGGTCGTCCGAGTATCGCGTGATACGCGGTCTCGAAGTCGGTGACCTCGAAGGAGATGTTTTCTGTACGGAAGTTGTCCCGCGTGCCGAAGGGACCGGCAAGGTTATCTGCCCGAGTGGGGTTGATGACAAGCTAGGGATTATCCCATGGAAGGGCGCGGTGCTCGGCCGTAGCTCTGAACGAGGAATTCTCATCTCGTCCAAAGTCTTGGCAAACAGGATGTTGAGCGCACTGCCTCCGTCGATGAGGGTTTTCTTCAGCCTGATATTTCTGACGACCGGGTCTAGGACGAGTGGGTATCGTCCCGGGTGGGAAACCCAATCTGGGTGATCTGCGCGGTTGAAGGTGATGGCCATCTCTGACCAGCGCAGGTATTGGGGGGTATCCGTTGTGGAGACCGCATTAATGTCCCGCGCTGATAGCTTCTGCTTGCGCTTGGATTCGTACGCGAGTGGCCCCCCGAAGATGTGGTTGAGTTCGGCTTGGGGGTCCTGGAAATCATCAGCCGGACCCGAGTCTGGCTTGTCCTTGTCCTTGTCGGCGCCAGACGATGAAGCTTGCTCGGAGGCAAACTTCTTGAGCATGTGGCAGTCCTTGGCCGCGTGCCGGCCCTTGGGTGAAAGGGGCAAGGCCCGCTCATGACTTTCTGATAGTCGTTATTCCGCTGGGGCCGCGATCGACTGCGCTCCATGTTAGCCACCTCGTTGTCCGACTTCCGCTTGCGGCTGCCAGGCTTGTTCTGGGGCGGCTCGTTGTCGGCTTTCGCCCTGTTGTCTTTTTGTCGGGGCTCCTTCTTCTCGTCGAAGGCCTCTGCGACGGCTTCAGCCGAGTCGGCGTATTTGTTAGCCATATCGAAGAGAGTCCGGACAGTGGATGGTGGCTTCCGAGTGAACTTCGCGATGAGCGGGGCGTCTTTTACTCCCTTGCGGAAGGCGGCGATGACGACCTCGTCTTTGATGCTTGGGATTTGGTTGCGCTTCTCGGAAAACCTTTTGATGAATTCACGTAGAGACTCGTTCTTTTTCTGATACAGCTGGTAAAGGTCGTGCTCAGAAGCCGGTCTCTCGTAGGTCCCCTGGAAGTTAGCGATGAACCGCTCCTTGAGTTGTCCCCAGGAACCGATCGACCACCTTGGGAGCCTTCAGCCATGTCCTCGCCGAGTCGGATAACGCGACTGGGAGGTAGTTAGCCATGGCTCTGCTGTCGCCCCCAGCAGCTTGAACTGCTAGGACATAAACGGTGAGCCAGGACTCTGGGTTGGTCTTGCCGTCGTACTTTTCGATTCCGGTAGGCTTAAAGCCGACTGGCCAGCGGACGTCATGTAACTCCCGAGTAAAGGCTGGAATGCCTTCATTATCGTGAGGACTTGGGCTTCGGTTTTGGCGGTGTAGTCCGCCCTATGGAGACCGAAGCGCTCGTCTTCATCCTCCAGTCGGCGGCTTCATTCCTCTTCGCGTTCTTCGCGCCGGGCCCTTAGGGTGTGGAAGATCGCGTTGTAATCGCAATCGGAGGTCTTGATTGGGTCGGCGGTCGTATTGGTGACGCCGCCGGTGTCGTAGTTGGTATTGCCGAGTGTTGTTTGCGGACTCTTCGTGCTGCCAGGTGAGCCGGCCGCCCGTCGTCGTGCTGATGCAGAGACTCTGCCGCTGGAGAGCCCGTTCGATGGGTCGGTATGTGAGTGTTGCCTGACTGTTCTTGCTGCTGGCAGGCGCGCAGCAGTAATCATCGCCTTGATCTTGGCGATAGTTGGGGTGGCCTGATGATCCGGCGCCAAGTTGGAGCGTGTCCAGCAGAGTTGCGGCGGCCACGACGTTCTGTGTGGCGTGACGAAGACATCGTGGTCGCCGACTTTGGTTTGGAGGATTTGCTGCTGGGCGGCTCGCCCAGCCTGTCGAAGCCCGTCATTGCGAGCTTGTCGGTTGGCCTCCTCTTGTTGTTGTAGTCGGCGCGCCTCCTCTTGCTGCTCCTTCTTGCAGTCGCGCACTCTCGGAACAAGGCGGCTGCGTTGAAGCCATGAAGATCTCGCGGGAGGAGGAGCTTGCCAAGTGGAGTCCGAGTACTTGAATGCTCCGAACCACCATCCGACTTAGTGTCGGACTCGCGATAGTTTTCGGAGTTAGAGACGACTCCGACCTCCCCCTAGATCCAATCTGAACGGTTCATGACCGTGTCCAAACTGAATTGCTGTGGAGCTCGGGTCTGCTGCGAGGTTGTAGATGCACAGCGTCGCCGATTATATATCCAAATCGCGTAACGACACCTAGGAGCATTGACGATCTCTCCCCCTTCTCGCCTAACCCCCGACTGGCTCAAGGCCTAGCGCAGAAGTAACTTCCAACTTTGCACCTCGGACGCCGAAGATACGAGAGTTAGTCCTCCGAATGTCCGGCGACTTTGTGATTCGGGACTGGTCGTAGTAGATCGTCGAAGGAGATGGTGACGTCGCCCTAGGGCGCATTTTGACTGCCAACGCCGGCTAGTTATAGCTCCTCAGCTGCAAGCATCGATCTGCCTTAGCCAAGAAAGGCTTGCCTGAAAGACATTCAAACTCTTGCAAACAGAATCGCGATGAATCAAGCTCGTGATACGATCAAGATAGAGTGGTACGCCCTCCATTGCGAGACAACTTGTCGCTCTTACTACACCCCGTTTTAATAATGGAATCTATTATCGAATCTGTTGAATGAAGAATTCGCCGGAGGCCCCTACCTGGCGCGCCAACTGTCGATGCTGCACCGGCAATAATACTATGGGGCTACTCGGCGACCTGGAATTCGGTGGATTGCAGAGGAACACGGAGAAATTATACTGGTTCAGTCCCTCAAATGTGAGGGGGAAACCTTACGTCCGCTTGAGGTGTTTAAATTGGCCTCGAGGTGGTATATTTTACGATCAATGATCTGGTGTCACCCCTCATGAGGGCGCTTCCCTGCCTCCCTTATATATCTAACTAGGACAGGAATACATTAGTGTAAGGATCCCAGTCGGATACGACCAGGATTTCTTCTAGAGATAGAATCCTATTTCCCGACTACAGCTATGTTTCTTCTTATTGTACAAGAACACAGCCTGACCCGGCGTGCTATTTATCTCATTACAGGATCTGGCCCATCCTCTATTCCGAGTGGCCCATGTGCTGGTAATGAGTACCCGGGGCCCATGGCTCCCACAACAATCTTTCACGACATGCTCGCGGCGATCTCCACATACGCCCGAGTTTCCAGGACAACTCTTTCTTCGCGTGTTGACTCGGACTCGGTTTTGAGCCGGCCGAGATCGCCAAAAAAGGAATTCGAGATCGTCAATTTCCCGTTCGACTCGGTGACGCCGCGGATATCTACAATCTACATCCTGGACGCGGCAAACCCGATCCTCTGGGAAAGTTCGACTCAGATACGGCCCCGAGCCGCTCTAGATCGGATCTAGGGAGTCGGAGTTGTAATCACCCCCATCAACTATTTCCGACTACGACTCTCCAGTCGGACTACGACTCCCAGTCAGATTGCGACTCTAAGTCGGACAGCAGTTTTGGCAGCTTCTCCCGCCACGAGAATCTTCATGGCATCCAGAGGCTCTACTCCTACTCAGGAAATCATGCCGACTACACGAGCAACAAAAGAAGGAAGCCTGCCGACTGCGAGAACAACAGGAGGAAGAAGCAAGACGCCTGCACGCCCGCAACGACGGCCTACGCAGGGCTGGGCGAACCGCTCAGCAACAAACCCTCCAAACAAAAGTCGGCGACCACGATGTCTTCGTCACGCACAACAGCAACATCGTGGCCGCCGCAACCCATTGACACGATCCAGCTCGGGCCTGATCACCAGGCCACCCCGACGATCGCAAGGATAAAAGCCATCTTACGGAGGACATCCCCAACGGCAGTCTCATCTACCTCAAAGCGACGCTGAGCGGCTGGCTCCAGTCAGCCGCATACGGAGGCATGTCAGGCGCCACTCGGCAACCCCAACGACAACCGGCGACGTCAAAGCAACCGTTGGGACGATCAAGAGCTCCAAGACCGACTACGACGCGACCTTCGGCAAGACATCATCGCTCGGCGCCGTGAACGAGAAAAAGATGAGCACGCCAAACTGGAGACAAGAACAATGTTTTGGCCTCCACCACGAGCGGTATCCGCTGCCGTATTCGAGTCGGAGCCCTCATGAAGACGAAGGCATACTAGCTTTCACCCACGAGCCCAGGACGTCGACTGGCCGTCGGGTTTCAAGCCTACAGCGTCGAAATACAACGGCAAGACCAATCCCGAGTCCTGGCTCACGGTCTACACCCTGGCGATCCGAGCAGCTGGAGGAAATACAAAGTCATTGGCTAAACTACCTCCCAGTCGCTTTAGCCGACTCAACGAGGACATGGCTAACAGAACTTCCTAGGCAATCCATAGGCTCCTGGGGAGAACTCCGGGAACGCTTCATCGCCAATTTCCAAGGAACATACAAGAGGCCATCTTCCGAGTACGACTTATATCAGTTGCATCAAGGAAGAACGAGTCTCTTCATGACTTTCATCAAGAGGTTTCTGAGAAGAAGAACTCAATCCCGGAGATCAAGGACAAGTCGTCATCGTTGCCTTTCGAAAAGGAGTCAAGACACACCTCGTCATTGCAATTCGCACGAAAGCCTCCCAATTCTGTCAGGCTTTATTCGACATGGCGAACAAGTACGCCGACTCGCCAACGCTATTGCTGAGGCCCCTCGATGACAAGAAGACACCTAACAGAAGAAGCAGGAGCACCGACGACGCGGTCCCTCCCGACTAAGTCGGGAGTCGCAAACACAAGTCAGACGCTTCATTGTGGCAGTCAGTCACAATCGTCTTCGACTATTCAAACAACTGAAGATTATCAGGACAACAATGACATGCTCGGGGGCTCAAAAAGCCCAAACGCAAGGATGGCATCCCCCCACTCCCAAATACTGAACAGCTAAGCGCTTTCTGATTTCTCACTTGGCCTCAGCCAATGCCGCAGCCACTTACACCAATAGGTGCTACAAGTTGCGTTGCACTTTTTTCTTTTCTCTTAAATGATTGCAAAAGTACTCGAGTAGCATAAAATTCGATCCATGAAACTTTGCTCCATGAAAGACGAACTCAAGTCACCCAAAACGCGTGTCTGGGAAAGAGCCATGAGCCAACTCCCGACGCTAGGGGGTTATGACTAGTCGGGCAGAGGGGGTTTAAACGTAAGGGTCAACTACTCGGGAAATTAATATCAATAAGAGGAAAAACTCATATTTACATATATTGTAAAATACATTTTATTCGGATGATCATTTTCCATCATCAGATGCTACTCATCTGATATGTTTATAGTGCAGGGCCAACTCCGGATACGCGTGACAGGAACTCAGGCTGCGAGCCTATCTTCTAACGCTCAGGGGCTGGACAAGCCTGCCAAAATACACTCAGGATGCTCCATGAGGGCTACTGACCGAGTACTTGCGCCAGTCGGGACGACATCTTCCCCGGCTATGCTCCATGCGAGCTGATGACCGACCTCCGGCGCTAGTTGGGGGTCGTATACTACTCGACTGGGTGCGATACGCCCCATGAGGGTCGCCAGCCGAATCCTACGCTAATGCTAGGTTCGGGTGCCTTATTTGGTCACAACTCTGTCAGGTTAGGTACGTCCCATGAGGGTCGCTAGCCGAATCCTATGCTAATGCAAAGTTCGGGTACCTAGCTTGGCTATAACTCTGTTGGGTAGGGTATGCCCCATGAGGGTCGCCAGCCAAATTCTATGCTAATGCAAGGTTCGGGTACCCTACTCGGCTCCCCTGAAGTCAGAGAAGACTTACATTGTCAAAGCGCATCCGGAGTTCTCATGCATTGCGTCACACCTGAGGAGGGCAAGCAGATCCAGCAACATACCTACTCAGGCTTATGTGGCAACCAGGTTGCGTCCAGAACGTAAGTCGGAAAGGCTTGCAAATAAGGATTTCTCTGGCTGATTGCGGTTACCGACACCAAAAAACTCATCCTAACATGCGATGGATGATACTTCTATAGAGCTATGCTGGGTAGGTTGGCTCAGGCCAGCTTATTTGGTAGCAGTCACCAAGATATGAGTTCCTATAGTAGCATGCTCCATGTGGGCCGCTCGCAGGTTGAGTTGAAATTATAGCACTGGTGCTACTAACAGGAGCCGATGAGGTAAACAGATATGCTTCATGAGAGCCTTATTGCTAAACATATATGTTTGGGTATCTGTTTTATCCGCCAGGTCTCGAGGATATATCCTTATAAGGATCACAAGCTGGTCTTCATTAAAATTGGGGATGCAGGTATCTTTCTCGGGTACACCTGACCACGCCGTGCATTTGTTTTCATAAAGTGGTACTTGGCCTACATGCGTGGCCATCAGTTGCCATGAGCAGCATTTTACCCGCTGACATGATGCGGAAGAGTCTAACTTTGAAGTAGTGCACTACTCGGGAGAGACTATAAATTTCTCATTCCCGCTGACATGACGCGGAGGAGTCTAACTTCTGGGTGGGACGCCACTTGGGAAAGACTATAAACCCCTCTTTCCAGCTGACATGACGCTGAAGAGTCCCATATACGAGTAGCATCCTACTCGGCAAGACTATAAACACAAATTCCGACTGACATGAAGTCGAAGAGTCCTACATACGAGTAGTTCCCTGCTCGGAAAGACTATAAATCATATTCCGGTTGACATGATACCGAAGAGTCTCATATACCAGTAGTAATCTACTCGGGAAAGATTTCCAGGTTAAAGATCTTTGACTTTATGTTTAATTAGCTTCACAATTAAGCACAAAGTCAGGGGCTACACCTAATAGGTGCACCTATTCGGCGCACGCTATTCATACTTCTACATGGAGCCCTTCATAGCCTCGCTGCCAGCTGACATGAAGCAGGACTCGGGAGAAGAAGCACTCGGACAAAGAGTACCTGGGAGCAATGCACTCGGGAAGACTTCACCGTGGATGATGAGCACTCGGCATCAGCTGTGACTCAACTATGAAGGTCTCAGGGGCTACTGTGGAGGCCATGGGCCCCGGGTACCACATAACCAGCATATGGGCCACTCGGATGGAGGATGGGCCTAGCCTTGTAATTAGAGATATGGTAACCCTCGGCAGACCTTGCCTTGTACAATAAGGAATATACAGTCCTAGCCGGGTACATTATATCTCTAAGGGGAGATCTCCTAGTCGGAATCCGGCGGGGACTCCTACCTTGTAACCCTGTCCCCCAGTATATAAGGGGAGGTAGGGCGCCCCTTGAGGGCACGGCCAAACGGTTCATCAGAATCACCACCACAATTCCTCAAAGGAATACATACAAACTGGACGTAGGGTATTACCTCACAACGAGGGCCTGAACCAGTATAAAATCTCCTTGTGTTCCTTTGCAATCCACCAAGTTTCCATCCGCCGAGTAGCCCCATATTTATATTGCCGGTGTAAAACATCGACAACATGATGACTGATACTTGTCTTGTGTAGAAAATTATTAGCAGGTCTGAGAAGCTGAGCCGGGCATTTGCTAGGCCCACTCCTCAGGTCAATCAACTTACTCATCTCCAGTAGGAGAAAGGTGAAATCCACCACAACGGCAAGGAGAGGGAAGACTGGCTTCGTCGCACGGTGACTGAGCTCAGGAACGAGAAGTACAACCAGATGGGGACTATCCGAGTTAACCTCAATTATATTCTAAGTGGCTCTTTGTTATATATTTCCCTTACTCATCTCTTGCATACTTGTCGATGTTTTATACCAGCTGTATTGAATATGGGGCTATTCGTCTGACCCAAACTCGATGGATTTGAAAGGACACATGAGATTTATACTGGTTCAGGCCCTTGGTGTGAGGTAATACCCTATATCCAGTTGTGGTGTATTGCTTTCACGGTATGTGGAATCATCTGCCCTAGGGGGCTCCCTACCTCTCCCTATATACTAAAGGGATGAGGGGTAGGAAACCAAGTTGGATATGACCAAGGGCTTTCCTTATCCATAGATAGAGTATCCGGCTAGGACATATATCCCTTTCCTTATCTTGCAAGGTAACATGAAGCCGAATCCTACTCAATCTTCAATTGTAGGGGCTGGCCCACCTGTGGAGGCCATGGGCCCCGGATACCTCATCATAGGCATATGGGCCACTCGGATAGAGGATGGGCCTAGTCTTGTAATTAGAGATATAGTAGCACCCGATAGACTTTGCCTTGTACAATAAGGAATATACAGTCCTAGTCGGGTAAATTGTATCTCTAAGAGGAGATCCCTTGGCCGTATCTGGCTGGGATTCCTACCTTGTACCCCTGTCCCCCAGTATATAAGGGGAGGCAGGGCGCCCCCTGAGGGCAGAAGATCATAGATCAACACAAATCCTCAAAGGAATAACACCACAACTAGATGTAGGGTATTACCTCACATCGAGGGCCTGAACTAGTATAAATCTCCCCGTGTTCCTTTGCAATCCACCTAGTTTTCATCCGTCGAGTAGCCCCATATTCATATTGCCAGTGTAAAACATCAACAGTTGGCGCGCCAGGTAGGGGATTTGGCGAGATCTACATCAACAATCTCGATGGATCCAACAACAGGAGTCGACGAGACAAATTCTCCCCCAGAGACATAATTTCATTCGGAAGCCTCGACTTCATCGCCGACATGTTTGGCAACCTGGCCTTGGCCGACACAGATCCAATCCAACCGGCCAAGGAACCAGCCGACTCCGCGCCAATCGGACCACAAGATGCTGCAGCAACCATCTTCGATCTGATACAGCAATCTTCTACTTCGTCGAGCCATGGGACAACTCTCTCCTTCGGCGTCCGACTCGTGCTAGGCCTTGATCCAGCCCGGGTTGGGTTAAGAAGGAGAGAGATCATCAATCTCCCACATAGGCTCGGCAACGCCGCGGATCTACATCTTACGTGGTAGACCCGATCTCCAACGGTTCAGTTTGGACATGGCTCAGAGCCGCTCCAGATTGGATCTAGGGAGGTCAGAATCGTCCTTACTCTGATCAACTACTCGGATTCTGACTCCAAGTTGGACAGCAGTCCGAACACTAGTTCAGACACCAGTCTAGCGAGTTTCCTTCTGCCCCGCGAGATCTTCATGGCTTCAATCCCTCCACCAGAGGTACGCCGACTACAAGAGGAGCAACAAGAGGAGGCACGCCGACTACGGCAACAGGAGGAGGCTGACCGCGAGGCTCGGAACGATGAGCTACACAAGGCTGGGCAAACCACTTAGCAACAGATCCTCCAGACTAGAGTCGGTGACCACGACGTGTTCGTCACGCCTCAGCAGAACGTTGTGGCCACTGCAACCCTGCTGGAGACACTCCAGCTCGGGCCCGATCACCAGGCCACCCCGACTATCGCCAAGATTAAAGCCATGATCACAGCTGCCGCATGTTAGCAGCACCAACAGTTGGGCGAAACACTTATACCGACCAATCGGTCGGGTTCTCCGGCGGCAATCTCATCCGCATCAGCGCGACGCCGGGCGGCCAGCTCAAGTCAGCCACACGAGGAGTCGCGGCAAACATCACACGGCAACACCAACAACAATCGGCGGCGTCACCAGAACGATCGCCGGTTCAACCAAGACCTCCGAGTCCGCTTACAACACGACCTCCGCCACAACATCAACGCTCAGCGCCGCAAATGTGAAGAGGACAAGCGCCGCCGAATGGAGGATGAGCACGAGTGCTTCGGCCTCCACCACGAGCGGTTCAACCGCCATGATTGGAGCCAGAGCCCTCACGAAGACGAAGGCGTTCCAGCTTTCACACACGAGCTACAGGACACCGACTGGCCATCGGGCTTAAAGCCTATGGGGATCGAGAAATACGACGGCAAAACCAACCATGAATCCTGGTTCACCGTATATACTCTGGCAATCCGAGCTGCTAGAGGTGACCACAAAGCCATGGCTAACTACCTCCCAGTCGCCCTGGCCGACTCAACGAGGACATGGCTAACAGGGCTCCCGAGGCAGTCGATCGGTTCCTGGGGAGAACTCAGGGAGCGGTTCATCGCTAACTTCCAGGGGACCTACGAGAGGCCATCTTCCGAGCACGATTTATACCAACTGCACCAGAGGAAGAACGAGTCTCTGCACAAATTTATCAAGAGGTTCTCCGAGAAGTGCAACAAAATCCCAATAATCAAGGACAAGGTCGTCATCGTTGCCTTCCGTAAGGAAGTAAAGGACGCCCCGTTCATCGTGAAATTCACTCAGAAGCCTCCAGCCACTGTTAGGGCTCTCTTCAACATGGCAAATAAATACGCTGACTCAGCTGAGGCGGTCGCAGAGGCCCTCGATGAGAAGAAAGAGTCTCGGCAAAAAGACCAAAAGGCGAAAGCTGACAATGAGCCATCACAGAACAAGTTTGACAGCCGCAAGCGGAAGTCGGACAACGAGGTGGCCAACATGGAGCGTACTCGGTCATGGTCCCCAAGGAACAACAAATACCAGAAGGTTATGAATGGGCCTTGCCCTTCCATCCCAAGGGCAAGCACGCGGCCAAGGATTGCTTCATGCTCAAGAAGTTTGCCTCCGAGCAGACTTCATCGTCTGGCACCGACAAGGACAAAGACAAGCCAGACTCAGGCCCGGCCGACGATTTTCAAGATCCCCAGGCCGAGCTCAACCACATCTTCAGAGGGCCGTCCACGTACGAGTCCAAGCGGAAGCAGAAGCTAACAGCACGCGACGTCAACGTGGTCTCTATAGCAGACGCCCTCCAATATTTGCGTTGGTCAGAAATGCCCATCACATTCGACCGCGCTGATCACCCCGATCGGGTCTCACACCCGGGACGCTACCCACTCATCCTGGACCCGGTCGTCAAGAATATCAAGCTGAAGAAGGCCCTCATAGACAGAGGCAGCGCGCTCAATATTCTCTTCGCCAAGATCCTGGATGAGATGAAAATCCCTCGTTCAGAACTGCGGCCGAGTAATGCGCCCTTCCACGGGATAATTCCTGACCTGTCTTCAACAACCCTCGGGCAAATAACCTTGCCGGTCACCTTTGGCACGTGGGATAACTTCCACACAGAAAACATCTGTTTCGAGGTCGCCGACTTCGAGACCGCGTACCACGCGTACTCGGACAACCGGCGCTCGCCAAGTTCATGGCGATACCGCACTATACCTACATGGTGCTCAAAATGCCTAGGCCAGCAGGAGTCCTCACCCTCAGCAGCGACGTCAAGCAAGCCTTCACCTGCGACAAGGAGAGCTACGAGTTGGCTCAATCACAAGAGGCGGCAGTTGGACGTTCGACAAGCCGCCACAACCGAAGTCGAGGATGACCAAATTCCGGCCAAAAAAGCAGTGAAGTCGAGAATTTCAGCGGACTCTGACATGAAGAAGATCCCCCTGGACCCTTCCGACCCCTCCAAGACTGCTCTAGTCGGGACCGGACTCGACCCTAAATAGGAAGACGCGCTCGTCACCTTCCTCCAAGCCAACAAGGATATCTTCGCGTGGAACCGTCTGACATGCCGGGCGTACCAAGGGAGGTGATCGAGTACGCCCTCAACGTCAAGACAGACGCTAGGCCAGTCAAGCAACGGCTATGGCGCTTCGCACAAGACCGTAAAGATGCTATCCGGGAGGAGATAACGAAGCTTCTCGTAGCCAGGTTCATCAAAGAGGTCTATCACCCAGATTGGCTGGCAAACCTAGTCCTGGTCTAGAAGAAAACCGGTAAATGGCACATGTGCATCGACTACACCGATCTCAACAAGGCGTGCCCGAAGGATCCATTTGGTCTACTCAGAATAGATCAGGTGGTCGATTCAACCGCGGGGTGCGAACTTC
The DNA here is from genome assembly GCA_003991445.1 of Oryza meyeriana var. granulata. Classification (NCBI taxonomy): domain Eukaryota; kingdom Viridiplantae; phylum Streptophyta; class Magnoliopsida; order Poales; family Poaceae; genus Oryza; species Oryza meyeriana. The sequence continues at coordinate 51,222 of RYFJ01003788.1, read as the reverse complement.
TCATCTTTCTCGACTGTTACTCGGGATACCACCAAACCAGCCTCAAGGAGAAGGACTGCCTAAAGACGTTTTTTATCACGCCATTTGGAGCGTACTGCTGCATCACTATGCCGTTCGGTTTGAAAAACACTGGAGCAACATATCAACGGGCTATTCAGCGGTGTCTACATACTCAGATCGGGCGCAACGTGGAGACCTACGTCGATGATGTGGTGATCAAGACCAAGTCCAAAGAAGACCTCATCGCTGACCTGGAAGAAACCTTCCAAAATCTTCAAAGATTCAAGATAAAGTTGAACCTAAAAAAGTGCGCCTTCGGTGTGCCATCCGGCAAGCTACTTGGCTTCATCGTCTTACAGTGTGGCATCAAGGCCAACCAAGAGAAAGTCAGCGCAATCATGAACATGGCACCCCCAACTAGCCAGAAGGACATCCAGAAGCTGACAGGCTGCTTGATGGCGCTCAGCCGGTTTATTTCCCGACTAGGCGAATGGGGTGTGGAGGCCATAGGCCCCGGGTACCTCATTACCAGCATATGGGCCACTCGGATAGAGGATGGGCCGAATCATATAATTAGAGATAAGATAGCACCCGACAGACTTTACCTTGTATGATAAGGAATAACAGTCTTAGTCGGATAGGTTTCTATCTCTAAGAAGGAAATCCCTTGGCCGTATCCGGCTGGGATCCTTATCATGTACCCCTGTCCCCTAGTATATAAAGACAGGCAGGGCGCCCCATGAGGGCACGGAAGATCATTGATCACAAACCACCTCAGAGGAATAACACCTCAACTGGACACAGGGTATTACCTCACATCGAGGCCCTGAACCAGTATAAATCTTCTCTGTGTTCCTCTGCAATCCGCTGAATTCACCTTTGCCGAGTAGCCCTATAGTTTTATTGCCGGTGCAAAGCATCGACAGTTGGCGTGCTAGGTAGGGGCTCCGGCGAATTCTTCATCAGCAAATTCGATGGATCCAACAGACGGAGTCGACGGCAACAAGTTCTCCCCCGGAGATAAGATTTCCTTCGAAAGCCTCGATTTCGTTGCTGACCAGATCGGCAACCTTACCTTGGCCGGAACAGATCTAATCCAGCCAGCCGAGGAGCCAGCCCACGCAGCGCCAGTCGGCCCACAGGACGTCGCGTTCTCCTTCCACGACTTATTGTGGCAGTCCTTCACATCGCCAAGCATAGGGACAACTCTCTCCTTCGGCGTCCGACTTGCGCTAGGCCTTGAGCCAGCCCGGGTTAGGCCGAGAAGGAGAGAGATCGTCAATCTCCCACACGGACTCGGCGATGCTGCGGATTTACATCCCACACAACAGACCCGATCTCCTGCGATTCAGTTTGGACATGGCCAAGCGTCGTTTCAGATTGGATCTAGAGAGGTTGGGGTCGTTCTCACTCCGATAAACTACTCGGAGTCCGACTCCAAGTCGGATAATGGTTCGAACACCAGTTCGGACTCCAGTTTGGTGAGTTTTCTCCTCCCCCGCGAGATCTTCATGGCTTCAACACCACCCTCCGAGGTGCGCCAACTACAAGAGGAGCAACAGGAGGAGGCGCGCCGACTGCAACAACAGGAGGAAGCTGATCGCAAGGCTCACAACGACGGGCTGCGCAGAGCTGGGCGAGCAGCCCAGCAGCAGATTCTCCAAACTAAAGTCGGCGATCACGACGTCTTCGTCACGCCGCAACAGAATGTTGTGGCCGCCGCAACTTTGCTGGACACGCTCCAGCTCGGGCCTGATCACCAGGCCACCCCAACTATCGCCAAGATCAAGGAGATGATCACGGCTGCTGCCTACCAACAACAACAACAGCAGTTGGGCGACACCCTAGTACCGACTAACCCGTCGGGATCTCCAGCAGCGGGCTCGTCCACATCAGCTCGGCGTCGGGCGGCTGGCTCAAGTCGGCCATGCGAGGAGTCTAGGCAAACTACACTCGACAATACGAATAACAACAACCAGCGCTGTCACCAGTATGATCGCCGGCCTAATCAAGACCTCCGAGAGTGCCTACAACATGACCTTCGCCATACTATCAGCGCCCGACGCCGCGAGCGACAAGAGGATGAGCGCCGCTGACTGGAAGATGAAAACGAGCGCTTTGGTCTCCATCACGAGTGGTTTAACTGCCATGGTCGAAGCCCGAGCCCCCACGAAAACGAAGGCATCCCAGCTTTCAGTCGGGAGCTACCGGACGTCCACTGGCCGACTGGCTTTAAGCCTACTGGGATTGAAAAGTATGACGGCAAGACAAATCTTGAGTCCTGGCTCACCGTATATACCCTAGCAATTCGAGCTGCTGGGGGCGATAACAAAGCCATGGCTAACTACCTCCCAATCGCGCTAGCCGACTCGGCGAGGACATGGCTGACAGGCCTCCCAAGGTGGTCGATCGGTTCTTGGGGAGAACTCAGGGATTGGTTCATCGCTAACTTTCAGGGGACCTACGAGAGGCCGTCTTCAGAGCACGATCTTTATCAGCTGCACCAGAAGAAGAACGAGTCTCTGCGAGATTTCATCAAGAGGTTTTTCGAGAAGCGTAACAAGATCCCAATGATCCGCGACGACGCAGTCATCACCGCCTTCCGCAAGGGAGTAAAGGATGCCCCATTCATCGTGAAGTTTACTCGGAAACCACCACCGTCTGTTCGGGCTCTGTTTGACATGGCGAATAAATACGCCGACTCAGCTGAAGCGGTCGCAGAGGCCCTCAACGAGAAGAAGGAGACCCAACAGAAGGACCAAAAGGCGAAAACCGACAATGAGCCGTCTCAAAACAAGTCTGGCAGCCGCAAGCGGAAGTCGGACAACGAGGTGGCCAACATGGAGCGCACTCGGTCGCGGCCCCAGCGGAATAACGACTACCAGAAAGTCATGAGTGGGCCATGCCCCTTCCACCCCTAGGGCAAGCATGCGGCCAAAGACTGCTACATGCTAAAGAAGTTCACCTCCGAGCAAGCTTCATCATCTGGCGCCGACAAGGACAAAGACAAGCCAGATCAGGGTCCGGCCAATGATTTCCAAGATCCTCAGGCCGAGCTCAACCACATCTTCGGAGGGCCATCCGTGTACGAGTCCAAGCACAAACAAAAGCTAACAGCGCTTGACATCAACACGGTCTCTACGTCGGACACCCCCCAGTACCTGCGCTGGTCAGAGATGGCCATTACTTTCAATCGCGCAGATCACCCAGATTGGGTTTCTCACCCGGGACGTTATCCACTCGTCCTGGACCCGGTCGTCAGACACATCAGGCTGAAGAAAACCCTCATCGACAGAGGCAGCGCGCTCAACATCCTATTCGCCAAGACTTTGGACGAGATGAAGATTGCTCGTTCAGAACTACAGCCGAGTACTGCGCCCTTCCACGGGATAATTCCCGGCTTGTCATCAACTCCACTCGGGCAGATAACCTTGCCGGTAACCTTCGGCACGCGGGATAACTTCCGCACGAAAAACGTCTGTTTCGAGGTTGCCGATTTCAAGACCGCGTACCACGCGATACTCGGACGACCGGCACTCGCCAAATTCATGGCAATACCGCACTATACATACATGGTGCTCAAGATGCCTGGGCCAGCAGGAGTCCTCTCTCTCCGCAGCGACATCAAGCAAGCCTTCACCTGTGACAAGGAGAGCTGCGAACTGGCTCAATCACAAGAGGCGGCAGTCGGGCGCGATAGCATTTGGCAAGCCGTCACAACTGAAGACGAGCAGGATCAAGTCGGGAATTTCAACAGACTCTGACACGAAGAAGATCCCCTGGACCCTTCTGACCCCTCCAAGACTGCTCTAGTCGGGACCAGACTCGACCCCAAATAGGAAGACGCGCTCGTCACCTTCCTACAAGCCAATAAAGATATCTTCGGATGGAAACCGTCCAACATGCCAGGCGTACCAAGGGAGGTAATCGAGCACGCCCTCAATGTGAAGACAGATGCCAAGCCAGTCAAGCAACAGCTGCGGCGCTTCGCTCAAGACCGCAAGGATGCTATTCGGGAGGAGATTACCAAGCTCCTCGCAGTCGGGTTCATCAAGGAGGTCTATCACCCGGATTGGCTGGCAAACCCAGTCCTGGTCCGGAGGAAAAATGGTAAATGGCGCATGTGCGTCAACTACACCGATCTCAACAAGGCGTGCCCAAGGACCCATTTGGTCTTCCCAGGATAGATCAGGTGGTTGATTCCACGGCAGGGTGTGACCTACTCAGCTTTCTCGACTGCTACTCGAGATACCATCAAATCAGCCTGAGGGAGGAAGACTGCTTAAAGACATCTTTCATCACACTGTTTGGAGCGTACTGCTATATCATAATGCCGTTCGGTTTGAAGAATACTAGAGCAACCTATCAACGGGCGATTCAGCGGTGTCTGCACACTCAGATCAGGCGCAACGTGGAAGCCTATGTCGATGACGTGGTGATCAAGACCAAGTCCAAAGAAGACCTCATCGCTGACCTGGAAGAAACCTTCCAAAACCTTCGAAGATTCAAGATGAAGTTGAACTCGGAAAAATGCGCCTTCGGTGTGCCATCCGGAAAGTTACTCGGCTTCATCGTCTCGCATCGCGGCATCGGGGCCAACCCGGAGAAAGTCAACGCCATTAGGAACATGGCACCCCCGACTAACCTCAAAGACGTCCAGAAGCTGATAGGCTGCATGGCGGCACTCAACTGGTTTATTTCTCGACTGGGCGAACGGGGTATGCCCTTCTTCAAGCTCCTCAAAAAGGTGGACAACTTCCAATGGACTCCGGAAGCCCACCAAGCCTTCGAAGACTTTAAACAATTTCTCACATCACCTCCCATGTTGGCGTCACCTCTGCCCCAAGAACCGCTAATGCTATATCTGGTGGCAACTACATAGGTAGTCAACATGGTGCTGGTGGTTGAGCGATCCGAACAGGGTCACATTTAGAAAATACAACGGCCAGTCTACTTTGTCAGCGAGGTCCTTGCCGACTCGAAGACGAGATATCCGCAGGTCCAGAAGCTACTATATGGCCTACTCATTATAGTCCGGAAGCTGGTGCATTATTTACAAGCACATCAAGTCATGGTGGTCACAGCGTTTCCACTCGGGGATGTCCTTCATAATCGCGAGGCCACCGGCCAAATCGCTAAATGGGCACTCGAGCTGATGGCATTCGATATCACCTTCCAGCCGCAGACAGCAATTAAATCACAAGCTCTAGCTGACTTCGTGGCCGAGTGGACGGAAGTTCAATTGCCTACATCAACAGCAAAGCTAGAGTACTGGACAATGTACTTCGACGGTTCTCTACTGATCGGCGGCGCCGGGGCTGGAGTCATATTGATGTCCCCCACCGGCGAAAAACTGAAGTACGTCCTACAAATCCACTTCCCGGCTTCCCACAACGTCGCCGAGTACGAGGCACTTATTCACGGGCTCCGCATCGCTATATCACTCGGCATACGTCGACTGGTTGTGCGCGGGGATTCTCAACTCGTGGTAAACCAAGTCATGAAAGACTGGACTTGTCTTGACGACACCATGGCGGCATACTGTCAGGAGGTCCGCAAGCTGGAAAACAAGTTCGACGGGCTGGAAATAACACACGTCCTGTGTCAATACAATGACACAATAGACGAGCTGGCAAACATGGGATCCAAGTGAGAAGCAGTTTCGACTGGAATCTTTGTCGAGCAACTCATGGAGCCATCAGTCAAGAAGAAACCGGCGCCGGAGCAGTCGGGAGGCGAACCTACCCCGGCCACAAACGAGGTGCTACACATATGTCAAGACTGGAGGACTCCTGTTGTCAAATTTCTCCTGGACAATGAACTCCCAGAAGATCGCAGTCAAGCCAAGCAGATCAAGCGTCGAAGCAAAAGCTTCTTACTAGTCGGAGAAGACATGTACTAAAGGAGCGCATCCGGTGTCCTCATGCGTTGCGTCACCACCGAGGAGGGCAAGCAGATTCTGCAGTCGATTCACTCGGGCATATGTGGCAACCATGCCGCATCCAGAACGTTAGTCGAAAAGGCTTACCAGCAGGGATTCTTCTGGCCCACAGCAGTAACAGACGCCAAGGACATTGTTCGCAGGTGCTAGGGTTGCCAGTTCTACGCAAGCCAAACAAATCTCCCAGCCCAGGAACTCCAAACCATCTCTATTTCTTGGCCATTCGCAGTATGGGGGCTTGACATGGTCGGGCCCTTCAAGAAAGCGCCAGGAGGGTTTACACATCTATTCGTCGCGGTGGATAAATTCACCAAGTGGATTGAGGCTAAACCCGTTGCAACAATTACAGCGGCACGAGCAAAGGACTTCATCATGAGCATACTATATCGGTTCGGGGTCCCTAACCACATCATCACCGACAACGGTACTCTGTTCACGGGCGGTGTATTCCAAGACTTTTGCGAAGATTTCAGCATCAAAATCTGCTATGCATCTGTGGCACACCCGCGGAGCAACGGGCAGGTCGAACGAGCCAACGGTATGGTCTTACAAGGCATCAAGGCCAGAAATATTCGACCGACTACAACCATATGCGGGCCGGTGGGTACAAGAACTCTCGTCCGTTCTGTGGTCTCTCAAAACCACGGTTAGTTGGGCAACAGGGCATTCCCCTTTCTTCCTGGTCTACGGTGCCAAGGCCATGCTACCGACAGAGTTATAGTTCGGCTCTCCACGAGTCCGAGCTTACTCAGAAGACGTTTCAAACAATACCCGACTGATCGAGCTAGATCAGTTGGAAGAAGCAAGGGACACCGCAATAATCCAGTCAGCAAGGTATCTTCAAGGCCTATGTCGCTACCACAACCGCAATGTCCATGGCCGCGCCTTTTTGGTTGGGGATCTCGTCCTAAGGAAAATACAAACCACCAAAGACAGGCACAAATTATCCCCAATCTGGGAAGGGCCGTTCATTATAGCCGAGGTCACGCAGCCAGGCGCCTATCGATTGAAGCCCGAAGATGGTGTCCTCATCAACAACTCATGGAACATAGAATAGCTACGTCCTTTCTATACCTGAGTTTTATACTTTTTCATGTGTACAGTTTCTCTGACTCACTACGCCGCTTGCATCAACCGAGTAGTGAGTCGGGGCTACATGTATATATGTGCTATCAATAATATACGAGCTCATCCTACTCAGTCATGAAGCTTTACTACAACTGTCTCGTTTGCCCGAGTCCAGCTTCTTACTTTCAACAATTTTATTAAGTTCTAATATAATAACTCGGCACAGACCGCACGGTCAAGTAAAGCTAATGACGACTGAGTACATAAGCTTGGTGGCGTCGCACATATATTTGCACATGTTTCTTCACAAAAGTGTATACATACCGACTACATAATTGCCCTTACAGACCTAGGTCTCGGGTAATTACTTGAGCAGTCGGCTTCGCCCAGGCAATCAGCTCCAGCGCCTCCTCAGGCATCGTCTCCTCGGCAAACCCCTCCCCAATGGCTTCAATGTCTACCCTCGGGTAGATGGATTTGGTCATTGCCAGGGTTTGGGCCACGCCGGCAACAACATGCTCATCCGAGTACTTCTTGTGGGTGCCATGGGCCCCGGGTACCTCATGACAAGCATATGGGCCACTCGGATAGAGGATGGGCCTAGCCTTGTAATTAGAGATATAGCTAGATTCGGCAGACTTTGCCTTGTATAGAAAGAAATATACAGTCCTAGTCGGGTGCGTTATATCTCTAAGGGGAGATCTCCTAGTCGTAATCCGATGGGGATTCCTGCCTTGTAACCCTGTCCCCCAGTATATAAGGGGAGGCAGGGCGCCCCATGAGGGCAGAAGAGCACTCATAAGCTCATAGGTGCACACAAGTTCATCAGAACTACCACCGTATATCCTCAAAGGAATACATACAAACTGGACGTAGGGTATTACCTCACATTGAGGGCCTGAACCAGTATAAAATCCCTCTGTGTTCCTTTGCAATCCACCGAGTTTACATCCGCCGACTAGCCCCATATATTTATTGCCGGTGTAAAACATCGACAGTTGGCGCGCCAGGTAGGGGCTTCGGCGCGATCTACATCTACAAGCTCGATGAATCCAACAACCGGAGTCGACGGCGGCAAATTCTCTCCTGAAGATACAATCTCATTCGGAAGCCTCGACTTTGCCGCCGACATGTTCGGCAATCTCACCTTGGCCGATACGGACCCGATCCAACCGGCCGAGGAACCAGCCGACTCCGCGCTAGTCGGCCCACACGACGCTGCGGCAATCTTCGACGACATGCTGCGGCGATCTCCTATACGCCCAAGCCCAGGGACAACTCTTCCTTTCAGTGTTCGACTCGGACTCGGTTTCGAGCCGGCCGAGATCGGGCCGAGAAGGGAAGAGATCGTCAATTTCCCGTTCGGACTCGGAGACGCCGCGGATATCTACAATTTACATCCGACGCGGCAAACCTGATCCCCTGGAGTTCGGCTCGGAAACGGCCCCGAGCCGCTCGAGATCGGACCTAGGGAGGTCGGAGTTGTAATAACCCCCGTCGACTATTCCGACTACGACTCTCAGTCGAACTACGACTCCCAGTCGGATTCCGACTCCAAGTCGGACACCAGCTCGGCAAGCTTCACTCCGCCGCGAGAAATTTTCATGGCATCCAGAGGCTCTACTCCTACTCAGGAATCATGCCGACGACACGAGCCACAAGAGGAGGAGGCCTGCCGACAAGAACAACAAGAGGAAGAAGCAAGATGCCTGCGCGCCCGCAACGATGATCTGCGCAGAGCCGGGCGGACTGCTCAGCAACAAGTCCTCCAAACCCGAGTCGGCGACCACGACGTCTTCGTCACACCCCAACAGAACATCGTGGCCGCTGCAACTCTACTGGATACACTCCAGTTCGGACCTGATCACCAGGCCACCCCGACGATCGCAAGGATAAAAGCCATGCTTACAGCTGCTGCATGTCAACAACACCAACAGTCGGGTGATACCCTCATACCGACCAACCGGTCGATTTCCCCAACGGCAGTCTCATCCGCTTCAAAGCGACGCCGAGCAGCTGGCTCTAGTCGGCAGCACTCGGAGTCACACCAAACGTCACTCGGCAACCCCAACGACGACCGACGGCTCCGAGGCCAACCACGGCGTGACCTTCAGCAAAACGTCAGCGCTTGGCGCCGCGAACGAGAGGAGGATGAGCAACGCCAACTGGAAGACGAGAACGAGCGCTTTGGCCTCCACCACGAGCGGTCTCGCCGCCGTATTCGGAGTCGGAGCCCTCATGACGATGAAGGCATACCAGCCTTCACCCAGGAGCTACAACAGGTCGACTGGCCGTCGGGTTTCAAGCCTACAGGCATCGAAAAATACGACGGCAAGACCGATCTCGAGTCCTGGCTCACAGCATACACTCTGGCAATCCAAGCTACCGGAGGTGACCACAAAGTCATGGCTAACTACCTCCTAGTTGCTCTAGCCGACTCAGCGAGGACATGGCTAACAGGACTTCCCAAGCAATCAATCGGCTCTTGGGGAGAACTCTAGGAACGTTTCATCACCAACTTCCAGGGAACATACGAGAGGCCATCTTCCGAGTACGACCTATATCAGTTGCGTCAAAGGAAGAACGAGTCTCTTCATGACTTCATCAAGAGGTTTTCTGAGAAGAGGAACTCAATCCCGAAGATCAAGGACGAGGTCGTCATCGCCGCCTTTCGAAAAGGAGTCAAAGACATCTCGTTCATCGACAAATTCACGCGGAAGCCTCCCAACTCTGTCAAGGCCCTATTCGACATGGCAAACAGGTACGCCGACTCAGCCCACGCTGTTGCTGAGGCTCTCGAAGACAAAAAGGCATCCTGACAGAAGAAGCGGGAGGGCACCAATGACGCGGTCCTGACTAAAGCCGGGAATCGCAAATGCAAGTCAGACGGCTTCATTGTGGCAGTCAGTCACAACCGTCTTCGACTTTCAACAACTGAAGATTATCAGAACAACAAGTGACATGCTCGGGGCCTCACAAGCTCAAACGCAAGGATGGCATCCCCACTCTGAAATACCGAACAGCTAAGTCGCTTCCTGATAAATATTTCTTCACTCGGCCTTGCCAATGCCGCTTACACCTAATAGGCCCAGCTCCGGATACGCGTGACAGGAACTCAGGGCTGCGAGCCTATCTCCTACGCTCGGGGGCTAGACAAGTCTGCCAAAATACACTCGGGATGCTCCATGAGGGCTACTTACCGAGTACTTGTGCCAGTCGGGACGTCATCTTCCCCGGCTATGCTCCATGTGAGCTGACAACCGACTTCCGGCACTAGTCGGGGGTCGTATATCACTCGGCTGGGTGAGGTACGCCCCATGAGGGTCGCTAGCCGAATCCTATGCTAATGCAAGGTTCGGGTACCTCGCTTGGCTATAACTCTGTTGGGTAGGGTATGCCCCATGAGGGTCGCTAGCCAAATTCTATGCTAATGCAAGGTTCGGGTACCCTGCTCGGCTCTTCTGAAGTCAGAGAAGACTTACATCGTCAAAGCGCATCCGGAGTTCTCATGCACTGCGTCACACTTGAGGAGGGCAAGCAGATCCTGCAACATACCTGCTCGGGCACCTGTGGCAACCAGGTTGCATCTAGAACATAAGTTAGAAAGGCTTGCGAATAAGGATTTCTCTGGCTGATTGCGGTTATCGACACCAAAAAACTCATCCTGACAGGCGATGGATGATACTTCTATAGAGCTATGCCGGATAGGTCGGCTCAGGTCGGCTTATTTGGTAGCAGCCACCAAGATATGAGTTCCTACAGTAGCATGCTCCATATGGGCCGCCCGCAGGCTGAGTTGAAATTATAGCGCTGGTGCTACCAACAGGAGCCGATGAGGTAAACAGATATGCTTCATGAGAGCCTTATTGCTAAACATATATGTTTGGGTATCTGTTTTATCCACCAGGTCTCGAGGATATATCCTTACAAGGATCACAAGCTGGTCTTCATTAAAATTGGGGATGCAGGTATCTTTCTCGGGTACACCTGACCACGCCGTGGATTTATTTTCATAAAGTGGTACTCGGCCTACATGCGTGGCCACCAGTTGCCATGAGTAACATTGTTCCAGTCAACATGACGCTGGAGAGTCTAACTTTCGAGTAGTGCACTACTCGGGAGAGACTATAAATTTCTCATTCCCGCTGACATGATGCGGAGGAGTCTAACTTCCGGGTGGGACGCCACTCGGGAAAGACTATAAACCTCTTTTCCAGCTGACATGACGCTGAAGAGTCTCATATACGAGTAGCATCCTACTCGGCAAGACTATAAACACACATTCCGACTGACATGAAGTTGAAGAGTCCTATATACGAGTAGTTCCCTACTCGGCAAGACTATAAATCATATTCCGATTGACATGATACCGAAGAGTCTCATATACCAGTAGTAATCTACTCGGGAAAGACTACAAGGTTAAAGATCTTTGACTTTACGTTTAATTGTTTTCACAATTAAGCACAAAGTCGGGGGCTACACCTAATAGGTGCGCCTATTCGGCGCACACTATTCCAACATCTACATCGAGCCCTTCATAGCCTCGCTGCCAGCTGACATGAAGCAGGACTCGGGAGAAGCAGCACTCAGACAAAGAGCACTCGGGAGCAATGCACTCGGGAAGACTTCACCGTGGAGGATGAGCACTTGGCATCAGCTGTGACTCAACTATGAAGGTCTCGGGGGCTACTGTGGGTGCCATGGGCCCCGGGTACCTCATGACAAGCATATGGGCCACTCGGATAGAGGATGGGCCTAGCCTTGTAATTAGAGATATAGCTAGATTCAGCAGACTTTGCCTTGTATAGAAAGAAATATACAGTCCTAGTCGGGTGCGTTATATCTCTAAGGGGAGATCTCCTAGTCGTAATCCGATGGGGATTCCTACCTTGTAACCCTGTCCCCCAGTATATAAGGGGAGGCAGGGCGCCCCATGAGGGCAGAAGAGCACTCATAAGCTCATAGGTGCACACAAGTTCATCAGAACTACCACCGTATATCCTCAAAGGAATACATACAAACTGGACGTAGGGTATTACCTCACATTGAGGGCCTGAACCAGTATAAAATCCCTCTGTGTTCCTTTGCAATCCACCGAGTTTACATCCGCCGACTAGCCCCATATATTTATTGCCGGTGTAAAACATCGACACTTCTTCAAGGCACTCGGTGCATTCTCAAGACGCACCTCTATTTGGGGGATCCTGCTGCAACTGGTTCCCACAGGGCTGGGATCTATGAGGTCAAGGAGCCCTTTCACGGACCCGACGAGGGCTTCCCGTGACTCCCTGATGACTCTTATCTCCTCTGTGTAAAACCAATACTAGGCCTGGACATTGACTCATATCTGTCCGGGTCCACCGGCGAGTAAAACTTGTCAGACTCGGTTGCAGACAGAATGACTAATGGATTGGCTAAGATCACGGTCAGGTTGAGGACTTAGTTTCATAGTCGGCCTCCCACCCGGCCACGGTCTTCTCCAGTTCAGCTTTTTCCTTACCGAGCTTGACGACGGCCTCTTTCAACTCGGCCTTCTCCCGATCAAGCTCGGTGTTGGCCTTTGTCAGGTCAGCCTTGACCTTTTCAAGCTCGGCCCTGGCTTCTTCGGCCTCCTTCAGTTGGGATTCCCTCTCTGTTCGGGTCTTTAACTCCGCTTCGAGGGCTGCACGACAGATTAGCCAAGAGCTCAACCATGCAGTCATGACATAACTGGGCAGTCGGGAACAACGCAGCTGAATGAATACGTCGATGGTTCAGTCGGGAAGGCGCATTCGGGGAATTTACCTCTGATCTTTCCGGCTAGGGCCCAAGTCTCCTCCCTGAGCTAGTCGGCGCCACTCTTCAGCCAGGCTTCCCTCCCCGCATGACGCTCCTCCATCTCGGCCTTCAATGCCCGGAGCTGCTCCAATTCCGCGAGGTGGGGAGCCATTTCGACCAGGATCTCTGTCATCGCCTCATTGCGGTCGACAAGCTTCTGCTCAGGGTAAAAAACAAATCAAGGATGGAGTCAGACGTCAAAACGAGAAGATCACCACGACTCTGCCACAAGAATCATACCCCAACTCCCTAGGACCCGCTGATAGTGGCGCGAAGCAAGCTTTCGCGTTCCCTTCTCGCGACAACTTCATCAAGCCTGAAGCTCTTCACGGTCCCGTCAGGCGCCGTCCAGGTGAATGTCCGGGGCATCCTACGCGGAGGAGCTTCAATCCGAGGCAGGTTCGGGATCTCTGGCGGTGGCGACGATGACGACGACGACCACGATGGCGACGGGGTCCCGGCCCCCATGCCGCCGTCCCCCGCGGCCTCGGGGACCGGCTCGGGGGCTCCGACAGCGGCCTCCGTGATGGGCAACGCTTCAGGGGCTGGGGCCTCAACCTCAGCAGCTGCCTCTTGGTCGGGTGGCGGTGGTGACCCTGCAGTCGGGACCACCTCAGTCTCCGCAACTGGGCTGGCCATCGGCTCAGCGGGTGTGTTCGTGGCCACCGGCTTGGCTGGAGCAGGCTCTTCAAGGGGAGCGGTCGGATCGGTCTCCCTGAGATCGATATCAGCCCGCTTCCTGCATGACGAAACAAGGCATCAAAACACTACAGCAACATGCAAGGATTCCAGAAGATCCGGAGCAGCATACCTCTTGGAGAACTTCAGTTTCCTGCCGGGCGACCCGGGTCCTGGTGGAGCGCTACCTCCGGTCGTCAACCCGGCCGGCGAATTGGTCGGCGCCACAATCGGTGGCGGCATATCAGCTCGAGTCGGCCCCGGTTCTGGTGCGGCTGGCTTGGGCGCCCCCATCCTCGGCGGAGTCTGCTCTGGCCGGCCCCTCGGCGGTGCTGTTGCCAAACTCGGCAATGTTGGGCTCAAACCCACAGGTCTGAACCTTGGGCTTGATCGCCTGGGCACCACGGCGACAGTGTCCTTTATCTTTAGGCTCCCTGCCACGGCGCGCGGCGTCATGGCCCCCTCGCCCCGATACAGAATCGGCTTCTTCCCCGCTCTCTTGGAGTCGGGCTGGGTAGTAGAGGGGCTCCTCGGCCTTTTCTTCGATGCAACGGCCGACAATGGGTGGGAGTCTTCATCGAACTCTTCGTGCCACTACAAATGAGTCAATAAAATACATCATGCAGTGCTGAACAATCACAGTTCCACAGGCATTCATCACAGAAGAAGATTAAAGGCTACCTTGGTCCGAGGCCGAATGAAGCTATAGGCCGTGACCCGACGGTTATCGTCTTCGGTCGCGATCACCCCTTTGGAGAAGTAACCGAATAGGGTCTCAGTCACTACGCCCTTGCTGGCCGACTTGTTACTTACTCGGTCAGGATCATTTTTGCCTTTAAAGGCCCAGCCAAATGCACTCCTCAGCTTCAGCGGCTGGATGCGCCGAGTCAGGAAGCAACGAGCCACCCAAGGTCCTGTCAGGCCAGCCTTTTTGAGGTCATCTAGCTTCACCAACAATTGATGTGCCTGGCCCATCTCCTCAAAGGATGGCTTTGCTGACCAATTTGGTGAAACCACGGGCGGCAAGCCGGTAAATGGGCGCAAGGAGGGAGCCAGATCTACGCAATAGAACCATTCCTTGTGCCAGCCTTTCAGAGAAGATTTCAAGAGGAGATCAAGATATGTCTTCTTCCCATCGCTCCTCAGCTGGAGACCAGCCCCCCCAATCACACTAATATTATTCTTGGAGGGTTGGGGTTTGATGTGGAACAGATGTCGGAAGAGGATAAAATGGGGTTCAACACCCAAGAAGCACTCACAGAGAGTAACAAATATGGAGCTCTGAAGAATCGAGTTGGGGTTCAAATGCACCAACTCCAGCCCGTAGAAGTCAACGACGCAGTGGAAGAAATCGAAAGATGGAAGGCACAGGCCCCGATCAAAAAAAGAGGCAAAAACTACTGTTTCACCAGGTTGGGGATTTGGGACCGACTCACCTTTAGCCGGCCGCCAGCAAATCACCTCTTGGCTGGGCAACTTCAGTTGACTCTCCAGCAGCTTCAGCTTCACCGAGCCACAATCTGAAATCAGCCAAGCACTCTCCGGCGCACCCGCAAGATCCGAAGCTTTCAACATGGCTGGAAGCGGCAAGATTTGGGGAAAAATGAATCGGGGGCTTGGAACAAATGAAGAGGATTGGAATCACCCCAGTTCGGGTGGGGAATAGCAGTAGCTAACCCTAGCCGGGCGGGAAGCGAAAAGTTGGGCGCGAAGGTGGAAGACGAAGCGATTGGATGATTTGGGGAAGATGAAGGAATCTTTTTCTCTCGCCCCGCTTTTATAGAGCCGATGCCGACTAGATGGGCTTGGGCCTACACAGTCAGCAATGGGCCATCAAGATATGAGTTCCTACAGTAGCATGCTCCATGTGGGCCGCCCGTAGGCTGAGTTGAAATTATAGCGCTGGTGCTACTAACAGGAGCCGATGAGGTAAACAGATACGCTTCATGAGAGCCTTATTGCTAAACATATATGTTTGGGTATCTATTTTATCCACTAGGTCTCAAGGATATATCCTTACAAGGATCACAAGCTGGTCTTCATTAAAATTGGGGATGCAGGTATCTCTCTCGAGTACACCTGACCATGCTGTGGATTTATTTTCACGCAGTGGTACTCGGCCTACATGCGTGGCCACCAGTTGCCCTGAGCAACGTTATTCCAGCCGACATGACGCTGAAGAGTCTAACTTTCAAGTAGTGCACTACTCGGGAGAGAATATAAATATCTTTTCCCGCTGACATGATGCGGAGGAGTCTAACTTATGAGTGGGACGCCACTCAGAAAAGACTATAAACACATATTCCGACTGACATGAAGTTGAAGAGTCCTACATACGAGTAGTTCCCGACTCGGCAAGACTATAAAGTTTATTCCAGTTGACATCATACCGAAGAGTCTCATATACCAGCAGTAATCTACTCGGGAAAGACTTCCAGGTTAAAGATCCTTGACTTTATGTTTAATTGTCTTCACAATTAACCACAAAGTCGGGGGCTACACCTAATAGGTGCGCCTATTCGGCGCACACTATTCATATATCTCCATGAAGCCCTTCATAGCCTCGTTGCCAACTGACATGAAGCAGGACTCGGGAAGAAGACTTACTCGGACAAAGAGTACTCGGGAGCATCACATTCGGGCAATCTTCACCGTGGAGGACGAGCACTCGGCATCAGCTGTGACTCAACTATGAAGGTCTCAGGGGCTACTGTGGAGGCCATGGGCCCCGGGTACCTCATTACCAGCATATGGGCCACTCGGATAGACGATGGGCTGAATCATGTAATTAGAGATAGGATAGCACCCGGTAGACTTTACCTTGTACGATAAGGAATAACAGTCTTAGTCGGATAGGTTTCTATCTCTAAGAAGGAAATCCCTTGGCCGTATCCGGCTAGGATCCTTATCATGTACCCCTGTCACCTAGTACATAAAGGGAGGCAGGGTGCCCCATGAGGGCACGGAAGATCATTGATCACAAACCACCTTAGAGGAAGAACACCTCAACTGGACGTAGGGTATTACCTCACATCGAGGGCCTGAACCAGTATAAATCTTCCCTGTGTTCCTCTGCAATCCACCGAATTCACCTTCGCCGAGTAGCCCTATAGTTTTATTGCCGATGCAAAGCATCGACATGGGGGATGCCCCTTTTCAAGCTATTGAAGAAAGCAGACAATTTCCAATGGACTCCCGAAGCCCAGCAAGCCTTCGAAGACTTCAAAAAATTTCTCACATCTCCACCCGTGTTGGCATCACAAATGCCCCAAGAATCATTAATGCTGTATCTGGCAGCAACCACTCAGGTAGTCAGCACGATGCTGGTGGTCGAGCGATCCGAACAGGGTCACATATAGAAGATTCAACGGCTAGTCTATGTTGTCAGTAAGGTCCTTGCCGACTCGAAGATGAGATATCCGCAAGTCCAGAAGCTGCTGTACAGCCAACTCATCATTGTTCGAAAGCTGGTGTACTATTTCCAAGCACATCAAGTCTTGGTGGTCACATCGTATCCACTCGGGGACGTCCTGCATAACCGCGAGGCCACCGGCCGAATCGCTAAATGGTGTCGATGTTTTACACCGGCAATATAACTATACAGCTACTCGGCGAGGGGAAATCCGATGGACTGCAAAGGAACACAAGGAGATTTTATACTGGTTCAGGCCCTCGATGAGAGGTAATACCCTACGTCCAGTTGTGTAGTATTCCTTTGAGGATTTGTGTTGTTCTGATGAACTCGTATGTGCTCGTTGCCCTCAGGGGGTGCCTTGCCTCCCCTTATATACTGGGGGGCAAGGGTACAGGATAGGAATCTCAGCCAGATACGGCCAAGGGATTTCCTTCTTAGAGATAGATCTTACCCGGCTAAGACTGCACATTCCTTATTATACAAGGCAAAGCCTACCGGGTGCTAATATATCTCTAACTACAAGACTTGGCCCATCCTCTATCCGAGTGGCCCATATGCTTGCGATGAGGTACCTGGGGCCCAAACCCTCCACAGTAGCCCCTGAGACCTTCATAGTTGAGTTACAGCTGATGCTGAGTGCTCATCCTCCACGGTGAAGATTGCCCGAGTGCATTGCTCCCGAGTACTCTCTGTCCGAGTGCTTCTTCTTCCTGAGTCCTGCTTCATGTCAGCTGGTAGCGAGGCTATGAAGGGCTTCATGTAGATGTATGAATAGTGTGCGCTGAATAGGCGGACCTATTAGGTGTAGCCCCCCGACTTTGTGCTTAATTGTGAAGACAATTAAACATAAAGTCAAAGATCTTTAACCCGGAAGTCTTTCTCGAGTAGATTATTACTAGTATATGAGACTCTTCGCTATCATGTCAACCGGAATATAATTTATAGTCTTGCCAAGTAGCATGCCACTCGTATATGGGACTCTTCAGCTTCATGTCAGCTGGAAAAAGGGGTTTATAGTCTTTCCCGAGTGGCGTCCCACTCGAGAGTTAGACTCATCCGCATCATGTCAGCAGGAAAGAATATTTATAGTCTCTCCCGAGTAGTGCACTACTTGAAAGTTAGACTCTTCAGCGTCATGTCGGCTGGAATGGTGTTGCTCATGGCAACTGGTGGCCAAACATGTAGGCCGAGTACCACTTTATGAAAATAAATCCATTGTGTGGTCAGGTGTACTCGAGAAAGATACCTGCATCCCCAATTTTAATGAAGACCAGCTTATGATCCTTGTAAGGATATATCCTCGAGACCTGGTGGATAAAACAGATACCTAAACATATATGTTTAGCAATAATGCCTTCATGAAGCATATCTGTTTACCTCATTGGTTCCTGTTGGTAGCACCAGCATTGCGATTTTAACACAGCCCGTGAGCGGCCCATTATGAGCGTGCTACTGTAGAAACTCATATCTTGGTGGCCCAGTGCCGACTATATGGCCTAGGCCCGTTAGTCGGCATAGGCTCTATAAAAAGCAGGGAGAGAGAAAAAGATTCCTTCATCTTCCCCAAAGCGACCAATCGTTTCGTCTTCCGCCTCCGCGCCAAATTTTTCGCCTCCTACTCTTCTAGGGTTCACTGTTGTTCACTGTTCCCCACTAGAACTTGGGCGATTTCGATCTTCTTCGTCCATTCCAAGCTCCCAATCGTGTTTTCCCCAAATTTCACCACCCTCAATCATGCCGAAGGCTTCAGATTCTGCGGGTGCGTTGGAGAACGCCTGGCCGACTTTGGATTGTGGCGTGGTGAAGCTGAAGCTGTTGGAGAATCAATTGAAGCTGCAAAGCTAGGAGGTGATTCATTGGCGGCCGGCTAAGGGTGAGTCGGTTCCAAATCCCAAATCCGGCGAAATTGTCGTCTTTGCCTCTTTTTCGACCGGAGTTTGTTCCTTCCCTCTTCTGCATTCTTCCGCCGCATCCTTGACTTCTACAGGTTGGAGTTGGTGAATTTGAATCCCAACTCAATCCTTCAAATCTCCATATTCCTGACTCTTTGCGAGCTCTTCTTGGGTGTGGAGCCCCACCTCAACTTCTTCAGACATTTATTCCATGTTAAGCCCTAGCCCTCCAAGAATAATGTTCAGGTGATTGGGGGGGGGGCTGGTCTTCAGTTGATGAGCGAGAGGAAGAAAACATACATCGATCTTCCCTTGAAATCCTCCTTGAAAGGTTGGCATAAGGAGTGGTTCTACTGCTCTAATCTGGAACCCTCCCTGCCTCCGTTCACTGGCTCACCACCAATGGTCTCATCCAATTGGTCTTCAGATCCAACCTTCAAAGAGATGGGCCAAGTGCATCAGTTGCTGGAGAAACTAGCAAAAGTCAAGCGAGCTGGCTTAACTGGGCCCTGGGTGGCTAGGGGTTTTATGAACCGGCGCATGCAGCCGCTGAAGCTGAGGAGCGCATTCAGCTGGGATTACCAAGGGAAATATGACCCTGACCGAGAAAGTCACGAGTCGGCTGACCAGCAGAAGGTAATTGAAACCTTGTTCGGTTATTTCTCTAGCGGGGTAATTGAGACCGAGGACGCAAAACTCACCATCACAGCTTACAACCACAATCAGCCCTGCCCCGAGGTAACCTTCGTACTTCTTCTGTGATGAATGCCTGCGAACATGTGTTGGTAATTGCCCAGCATTGTTTGATGTATGTTGTTGAACTATCTGTAGTGGTGCGAGGAATTCGACGATGACTCCCACCCGTTGTCGGCCACCAAGTCAAAGAAGAGGCTGAGGAGTCCTTCTGCTGCCCAACCCGACTCCAAGAGAGCAGGAAAAGACCAGTTACGGATCGGGAAAGGACACAGCCGACGCGGCACCTAGGCCATCAAGTCCCAGATTGGGACCAGCGCAGCTGAGCTCAACATGGTCGAGCCCGTCAAAGGCGCCACCGAGTACGCAGTCAGGGCAAGCACCGTCGAGTACCCAAGCGCCCGAGCCGGCCGTACCGCAAACGAGGCCGACTCAGGAAAGAACACCACCACTGACTGCCGCGCCGACTGGCTCGACAGCCAGTCACAGCATGCCGCCAGGGCCTAGATCACCCAGTGGGAAACTTAAGTTCTCCAAGAGGTGAGCTGTTTTGGATCTTCTGGAATTCTTGTCCGTTGTAGCAGTGTTTTGATGTCTGACTTGTTATGCAGGAAACGCGCTGATATCGATCTTAAGGAGACCGTGCCGGTCGCTCTTATCGTTGAGTCTGCCCTAGCCGAGCCAGCGCCTGTGAGCATACCTGCCGAGCCGGAGGCTGTCCCAGTCGCGGTGACTAAGATGGTCCGAACTGCAAGGCCACCGGCGCCGTCCGACCAAGGGGCGGTTGCCAAAGCTGTTGACCCAGCCCCTGAGCCAACGCCTGTTGTTGAAGCCCTCGTCGGAGCTCCCGAGTCAGCCCCTGAGGCCGCAGGGGCCGCCGAGGTGGGGGCCAGGACTCCATCGCCACCATGGTCACTCTTGTCGTCACCATCGTTGCCACCGCCTGAAATGTCGAACCTCCCTAGGATTGAGGTGCCACCGCGTAAGTTTGCTAGGACATTCAGCTGGACGGCACCCGATGGAACCGCGAAAAGGTATAAACATGACGAGACCACGGTGAAAAAGGAGCTTGAGGACTTGCTCCAAGCCACGATTACCGCCTCCTAGGGGATTTAGGTGTCGTCTTCGTTGTGTTGGGGTTTTCATAATCTTCCTTATGTAAGCGTTTTGACAACTGACTCTGCTCTGACTTGCTCTTCTCAGAAACTCGTTGACCACACCGAGAAAATGAACGAGGTCCTGATCGAGGTCGCCCCTCACCTCCAAGAATTGGACCAGCTCCGAGAGCTGAAGGCCTCATTGGAGGGGCGGTAGACTTATCTGAGGGATGCCATTGCTCAGCTTAGGACCAAAAAGTGGGACCAAGCCAAGAAGATCAGGGGTAAGTTCCCCGCATAAACCTTCCTGACCAAGCCCCTGTTGTGATTTCTCCAACTGTGTCGTCTCCCGACTGCCCAGTTGCATCCTGACTGCCATGCTGAGTACTTGACTGTTTTGATGTGCAGCCCTCGAAGCCGAGTTGAAGGCCCGAATAGAGGAAATAGTCCGGCTGGAGGAGGCCGAGGGAGCCAGGGCCAAGCTTGAAAGAAACAAGGCCGATTTGACAAAGGCCAATGCGGAGCTCGAGCAAGAAAAGGCCGATCTGAAGAAGGCCACCACCAAGCTCGAAGACGAAAAAGCCGAACTGGAGAAGGCCATAGCCAAGTGGGAGGCCGACTATAAAAGTAAGCCTCCGCCCTGACAGTGACTTTAACCAATCCACTTATTGCTCCTTCTGTAGTTTTGCCTAATGAGTTTACTCATCGGTGAACCTGGGTAGCTGCATGAGTCAATTCCCAGGCCCAATTTGAGGCTTACAGAGAGGAGATAAGACTTGTCCTGTGGTCACGGGAGGCCCTCATTGAGTCCGTGAAAGGGCTCCTTGACCTTATAGATCCTTGCCCCGTGGGAACCAGCTGCACCAGGATCCCCCAAGTAGAGGCGCGCCTTGGAGATGCACCGAATGCCCTGAAGAGGTACTCGGATGAGCATGCTATTGCCGGCGTGGCCCAGACCCTAGCGATGACCAAATCCATCTACCCAAGGGCAGACATTGAAGCCATCGGGGAGGGGTTTGCCGAGGAGATGACGCCTGAGGAGGCTCTGGAGCTGATAGCCCGGGCAAGGCCGACTGCGGAGATAATCACCCGAGACCTGGGTCTATAAGAGCAATATATCATGTAGTCGGTATGCAGAAACTTTTGTAAGTACATGCGTAAATATTTGTGCAATACCGCCAAGCCCTATGTTGTTACTCAGTTGTCATTAGTTTTACCCGACTATATGGTCTACGCCGAGTTAGTCTATAGGAACTTAGTAAAAATCGTTCACCAGAAAACTGTACTCAGGCAGACGTAATAGAGTCGTAGTAAAACTTCATAACTTAAGTAACGCAGGCTCGTATATTATTGACAAAGCACATATGATACATGCAGCCCCCGACTCATTACTCGGTTGGGACAAGCGGCGTAGTGAGTCGAGATAGAACTGTACGCATGGAAAAAATGTAAAACTTAGGTATAGAAAGGACGTAGCTGTTCTATATTCCATGAGTTGTTGATAAGGGCACTGTGTTTGGTCTTCAGTCAATAGGCGCCTGGCCGTGTGACCTCGGCTATAATGAACGACCCTTCCCAGATTGGGGATAATTTGTGCCTGTCTTTGGTGGTTTGTATTTTCCTCAAGACGAGATCCCCGACCAAAAAGGCGCGGCCACGGACATTGCGATTGTGGTAGCGACGCAGGCTTTGTAGATACCTTGCCGACTGGATTGTTGCGATGTCCCTTGCTTCTTCCAATTGATCTAATTCGACCAATCGGGTATTATTGGAGATGTCTTCTGAGTAGGCCCGAACTCGCGGAGAGCCAAACTGTAACTCGGTAGGTAGCATAGCCTCAGCACCGTAGACCAGGAAGAAAGGGGATTGCCCTGTTGCCCGACTAACCGTGGTTCTGAGAGACCAGAGAACAAATGGGAGTTCTTGTACCCACCGGCCCGCATATGGTTGTAGTCGGTCGAATATCCTGGCCTTTATGCCTTGTAAGACCATACCGTTGGCTCGTTCAACCTGTCTATTGCACCGCCGGTGTGCCACAGATGCGTAGCAGATCCTAATGCTGAAATCTTCATAGAAGTCTTGGAATACACCGCCCGTGAACTGAGTACCGTTGTCGGTGATGATGCGGTTAGGGACCCTAAATCGGTATAGTATACTCATGATGAAGTCCTTTGCTCGTGCTGCTGTTATTGTTGCAACGGGTTTAGCCTCAATCCACTTGGTGAACTTGTCAACTGTAACGAATAGATGTGTGAACCCTCCTGGTGCTTTCTTGAAAGGCTCGACCATATCAAGCCCCCATACTACGAATGGCTAGGAGATAGGGATTGTTTGGAGTTCTTGGGCTGGGAGATTGGTTTGTCATGCGTAGAACTGGCAGCCTTCGCATGTGCGAACAATGTCCTTGGCGTCTGTTACTGCTGTTGGCCAGAAAAATTCTTGCCGGTAAGCCTTTCCGACTAACGTCCTGGATGCGGCGTGGTTGCCACATATGCCCGAGTGAATTGACTACATGTTAACACCAAAATTTGGTACGGTTCATTATCATGTTCGGTTAAGATAAAGCCGATATTAGCCGGTGGAAGCTAATCCAGAAGAAGCCGAATTCGGGAAGGAATCGTGAAGACCATAGCATGGCAGTTGTCGGAGGATGAAACCTCGACGGCGGGAAGTCAGGAGACCCCCCTTTGAGATTCGGCCAAGGGAGTAGTTCTCAGGCGATGCCGGCGTCAGAGTGCAGAAGACAGATGCACGAAGAAGACGTAGAAGAAACAGAGGAGTCCGGACCGTCCGAAGCGGGTCCGGACCGTGAACGAAGGCAGAAGGGTCCGGACCGTCCGAACCGGGTCCGGACCGTCCGAACCGAGGAGAAGCAGAAGGGTCCGGACCGTCCGATGCGGGTCCGGACCGTCCGAAGCGTAGTAATCGCGCAGGGTGCTGGGGAAGACGATCAACAGAGGCGCACAGAGGAGACGGGAGGATTTATATAGGTTCGGGCCACCGGAGCGTAATACCCTACTCCTGTGTGTATGCTATGTGGAGATGATGTGGTTTGCTGTGTACAAGATGAGCACAGCACGCGGCCGGAGCCAGAGAAGAGCAGTAGGTTGAGAATGAGCTTGGGTGCTGAGAGCTGGGAGCTGGGAGCTAGAGGTCCTCTGTCCAGTCTGCCTTTCGCCGGTGGCTTGGTCCTCCTTTTATAGAGCAAGGGGTTTCCACAGTGCCAGCACACCAAGAGGGAGAGAGAGAGTTGCTGGAGAGTTCTCTGGTCCTTCCCTCCGCCTGCGACGCCCACGCCGGAGTTGGAAGACGTCTAGTCGCTCACGTCCGCCTGCAAAGCCTGCGCCGGAGTCGGTGGAGCATCTGGTTGCTCTCGTCCCCGCCTGCTGAGCCCATGCCGGAGTAGGTATGCAGCGGGCGGTAGAGTCGTGAGGATGTGATGGGATGTGATGGAGCACGCTGCCGAAGTCAAGGGTCTCTGACTACTTGGACTTCGGCGCACGCCCTCGCCACAGAAGTCAACAGGCCTCTGACAGCAGACATGTGTCCACGGGAGGCCGTCCTGAGACACTTACACGTGGCGGAGCGGACGACAGGGGCAACGTGCCCCGTCGCCTCATCATTAATGCTGATATTTGGAGAGCTGGTCCATCGATCCTGCCGGAGACCGACATGTGGGCCCCGGGCAGGGAGTGAGACGATGGCGCCCGGAGGCAAGGTACGGGCCCGAGGCCAACGATGCCTCGGGGCCGAAACCGGTGGGGATGGTGCCCCGGGGACGGGCCCGGGGCCGATAGAGGTGGCGCCCCGGGGACGTGCCCGGGGCGAAGGCGAGGGCGCCTCGGGGACGTGCCCGGGGCCGATAGGCGCGGCGCCCCGGGACCGAATGCGAGATGGCCCCTCGGGGAAATGACTTGGCCGATGACCCACGCGTCCCCAGGGTATGTGGGACCCCCTATCTTATTTCGCCGACAACAGTTAATTAGTTTATCTATAAATTAGGTAGCTTTAATGATTTTTAGGAAACCTAATCTCGTGCCTGATCAGGGCTTGTTGTTTTTCCTTTTATAGTTAGGAAACTCCTGTTTCGTATCCGATCAGGACTGTATCAACTCGGGGTATAAATACGTATGCCCAGGGACCATGTAAACTATCTCACAGATCAATACAACTTCGGCGCATCGCCACCCTTTTCGACGGGTTCTTGCTTCTCAAGCCGGGCTGCATCGGTTAGGTCTGAACTCCTGCGAGAGGGTAAGTCTCGTTACCCCGACTACCTCGTCGGCTAGGACTTCCTCGGTTAGGTCTGATATTCTAGCTGATATATGGTAGTCGGCTTACCACGATATATCTGTTCTGTCTACGGCTGCATCAGTTAAGTTTGATCTCTTAGGCCGAGTGGATATATCACATCATGCGTGCGTAGATTTATCAGCTTACTGGGTGTAATTTATCGTCAGTTTGTGCTGCATCGGTTGGGTCTGACCTACTAAACTGCTAGTGATAAGTTATTCCTGCTAGGTTGATAGATTTTATGTAGGCGTCTTATCGGGATGTATAGCCGATAAGTTATCATATAGTCCATCACGATTGCATTAGATCCATCGGCTCATCGAGGTTCTTTTATCATTATTAATCTGTGCTGCATCAGTTAAGTTTGACCTACTAGATTGATAATGATAGATTTATCCTTGTTAAGCCGATGGGTGTTTATGCGATGTTTTATCGGAGTGCCTAGCCGATAAGTTATCTTTCAATAGATAAAGCCGACTGCATTGTCCTGATTATTATTTCGATTATCTACACTATCATCGGCTTTCCAGCCGATGCACATGTTCTATTGGTAGTCGGCTGATTTACTCATTTATATTGTTATCGGTTTTCTAGCCGATACACAAGTGCTGTCAGCAGTTAGGCAATCGGCTCAAGGAAAATCGGCTGGTTTTCTATCTTTTATATTATCAGTTCTCTAGCCGATGTACAAGTGCCATCGGCAATCGGCTGGAAGGAGTCTGCATCGGATGTTTGGCCGATTGGATCAGTGATCTAATATTTTCTATCTCCTTGTCAATTGATGGGTCAAATTGACTGGCACGCCCGCGAACCTCAACTATTTAGGACCTGCACTGGAGCTAAGCAGATCTCCCAGGCCTTCGTGTGTCTAGTGCATCGAACCATTTCATCGGTTCGTTCTCAATGCTGCTAGTGATTTTCGGTGTCAACACTGCAGAATCTGCTTGCACTCCTTGGTGGTGACACAACGCATGAGGACACCGGATGCACTTCTTCGGTACAGGTCTTCTCCGACTAGCAGGAAGCTCTTGCTTCGACGTTTGACTTGCTCAGCCTGACTGCGATCTTCTGTGAGTTCATCGTCCAGGAGGAATTTGAGAACAGGAGTCCGCCAGTCTTGACATATGTGCAGCACCTCATCTATAGCCGGGGTAGGTTCGCCTCTCGACTGCTCTGACGCCGGTTTCTTCCTAACTGATGGCTCCATGAGTTGCTCGACAAAGATTCTAGTCGGGACCACTTCTCGCTTGGATCCCATGTTTGCCAGCTCGTCTGCAGCATCATTGTATTGTCGTAGGACATGTGTTATCTCCAGCCCATCGAACTTGTTCTCCATCTTGCGGACCTCCTGACAGTATGCTTCCATGGTATCATCGAGACACGTCTAGTCTTTCATTACTTGGTT
Organism: Oryza meyeriana var. granulata; assembly: GCA_003991445.1. NCBI lineage: Eukaryota > Viridiplantae > Streptophyta > Magnoliopsida > Poales > Poaceae > Oryza > Oryza meyeriana. The sequence continues at coordinate 24,923 of RYFJ01003788.1, read as the reverse complement.
TACCATGAGCTGGGAGTCCCCGCACACAACCAGTCGATGTATGCCGAGTGATATAGCGATGTGGAGCCCGTGGATAAGTGCCTCGTACTCGGCGACGTTGTGGGAAGCCGGGAAGTGGATTTGTAGGACATACTTGAGTTTTTTGCTGGTGGGGGACGTCAGTACGACGCCAGCCCCTGCGCCGCCGATCCGTAGAGAACCATCGAAATACATTGTCCAGTACTCTAGCTTTCTGTTGATGTAGGTAGGTGAACTTCTGTCCACTCAGCCATGAAGTCGGCTAGAGCTTGTGATTTGATTGCTGTCCGTGGCTAAAAGGTGATGTCGAATGCCATCAACTCGAGCACCCATTTAGCGATTCGGCCGGTGACCTCGCGGTTGTGTAGGACGTCCCCGAGTGGAAATGATGTGACCACTGTCACTTGATGTGCCTGAAAATAATGCACCAGCTTCTGGACAGTGATGAGTAGGCCGTAAAGTAGCTTTTGGACCTGCAGATATCTCGTTTTTGAGTCTGCAAGGACCTCGCTGACAAAGTAAACTGGCCGTTGTATTTTTTGGATGTGACCCGGTTCGGATCGCTCGACCACCAGCACTATGCTGGCTACCTGAGTAGTTGCCGCCAGATATAGTATTAGCGGTTCTTGGGGCATGGGTGATGCCAACACGGGGGGTGATGTGAGAAATTTCTTGAAGTCTTCGAAGGCTTGCTGGGCTTCGGGAGTCCATTGGAAGTCGTCGGCTTTCTTCAACAATTTGAAAAAGGGCATACCCCGTTCGCCCAGTCAGGAAATAAACCGGCTGAGTGCCGCCATGCAACCTGTCAGCTTCTGGACGTCCTTCTGGTTAGTCGGGGAGCCATGTTCATTATTGTGTTGACTTTCTCAGGGTTGGCCTCGATGCCGCGATGCGAGACGATGAAGCCGAGTAGCTTGCTGGATGGCACACCGAAGGCGCATTTTTCCGGGTTCAACTTCATCTTGAATCTTCGAAGATTAAGGAAGGTTTCTTCTAGGTCAGCGATGAGGTCTTCATTGGACTTAGTCTTGATCGCCACATTGTCGATGTAGGCTTCCACGTTGCGCCCGATCGGAGTGTGTAGACACCGCTGAATTGCCCGTTGATACGTTGCTCCAGCGTTTTTCAAACCGAACGGCATGGTGATGTAGCAGTACGCTCCAAACGGCGTGATAAAAGATGTCTTGAGACAGTCCTCCTCTTTTAAGCTGATTTGGTGGTATCCCGAGTAGTAGTCGAGAAAGCTGAGAAGGTCGCACCCTGCAGTTGAGTCCACCACCTGGTCTATTCATGGTAAACCAAATGGGTCCTTCGGGCATGCCTTGTTGAGATCGGTGTAGTCGACGCACATGCGCCATTTACCGTTTTTCTTCTAGACCAGAACTGAGTTTGCCAGCCAATCTGGGTGATAGACCTCTTTGATGAACCCAGCTACGAGAAGCTTTGTAATCTCCTCTCGAATAGCATCCTTTTGGACTTGAGAGAAGCACCACAGCCATTGTTTGACTGGCTTGGCGTCTGTCTTGACATTTAGGGCGTGCTCGATCACCTCCCTTGGTACGCCCGGCATGTCGGACGGTTTCCATACGAAGATATCCTTGTTGGCTTGGAGAAAGGTGACGAACGCGTCTTCCTATTTGGGCTCGAGTCCGGTCCCGACTAGAGCAGTCTTGGAGGGGTCGGAAGGGTCCAGGGGATCTTCTTTTGTGTCCGAGTCCGCTAATTCCCGACTTCACTGCTTTTTGCTAGAACTGGATCTTCCTCGGACTTCTGCTTGTTGATGCTTGTCGGATGTTGTCGCGCTCGACTGCCGCCTCTTGTGATTGAGCCAATTCTCAACTCTCCTTGTCGTAGGTGAAGGCTTGCTTGACATCGCTGCATAGGGATAGGACTCCTGCTGGCCCTGGCATCTTGAGCATCATATATGTGTAATGCGGTACCGCCATGAATCTAGCGAGCGCTGGTCGTCCGAGTATGGCATGGTACGTAGTCTCGAAGTCAACAACCTCGAAGCAAATGTTTTCTGTGCGGAAGTTATCCCGCGTGCCGAAGGTTACCGGCAAAGTAATCTGCCCGAGTGGTGTTGAAGAGAGGCCAGGAATATCCCGTGGAAGGGCGCCGTACTCGGCCGCAGATCTGAACGAGGAATCTTCATCTCATCCAGAGTCTTGGTGAATAGGATGTTGAGCACGCTGCCTCCGTCTATGAGCACCTTCTTCAACTTGATATTCTTGACAACCGGGTCCAGGACGAGTGGATAGTGTCCCGGGTGCGAGACCCGATCTGGGTGATCTGCGTGAGTGAACATGATGGACGTTTCTAACCAGCGCAAATTTTGGGGGGTGTCTGGTGTGGAGATCGCGTTGACGTCACGCGCTGTTACCTTCTGCTTGCGCTTGGACTCGTATGCAAACGGCCCTCCGAAGATATGGTTTAACTCGGCCTGGGGATCTTGGAAATTGTCGGCCGGGTCCTGATCTGGCTTATCTTTGCTCTTGTTGGCGCCCGGCGTTGAAGCCTGCTTGGAAGCAAACTTCTTGAGCATGAAGCAGTCTTTGGCCGCGTGCTTGCCCTTGGGATGGAAGGGGCATGGCCCGTTCATGACGTTCTGGTAGTCGTTATTCCGTTGGGGCCACGACCGAGTACGCTCCATGTTGCCCACCTCATTGTCCAATTTCCACTTGCGGCTGCCGGTATTGTTTTGAGATGGCTCGTCAGCTTTCGCCTTTTGTTCTTTCTGTCGGGACTCCTTCTTCTCGTCGAGGGCCTCTGCGACCGCTTCAGCCGAGTCGGCGTACTTGTTCGCCATGTCGAAAGGAGCCCGGATAGAGGATGGTGGCTTCTGAGTAAATTTCGTGATGAACGGGGCGTCCTTTACTCCCTTGCGGAAGGCGGCGATGACAGCCTCGTCTCTGATCATTGGGATCTTGTTGCGCTTCTCGGAGAATCTCTTGATAAAATCACGTAGAGACTCGTTCTTCCTCTGGTGTAGTTGATATAAATCGTGCTCAGAAGATGGCCTCTCATAGGTTCCTTGAAAATTAGCAATGAACCGCTCCCTGAGTTCTCCCCATGAACCGATCGACCGCCTCGGGAGCCCTGTCAGCCATGTCCTCGCCGAGTCGGCTAGTGCAACTGGGAGGTAGTTAGCCATGGCTTTGTGGTCGCCCCCAACAGCTCAAACTGCCAGGGTATATACGGTGAGCCAGGACTCGGGATTTTTTTTGCCGTCATACTTTTCAATTCCTGTGGGCTTAAAGCCAGTTGGCCAGTCGATGTCCTGTAGCTCTCGGGTGAAAGCTGGAATGCCTTCGTCTTCATGAGGGCTCGGGTTTCGACCACGGTGGTTAAACCGCTTGTGATGGAGACCGAAGCGCTCGTTTTTGTCCTCCAGTCGGCGGCGCTTGTCCTCTTCTCGTTCGTGGTGCCGGGCGTTGATGGTGTGGCAGAGGTCGTGCTATAGGCGCACTCGGAGATCTTGGTTGGGCCGGCGGTCATACTGGTGACGCCGCCGGTTGTCGTTGTTGGTGTTGCCGAGTGACGTTTGCCTTGACTCCTCGCGTGGCCGACTTGAGCCGGCCGCCCGGCACCGTGCTGATGTAGATGAACCCGCTGCTAGAGATCCCGACCGGTTAGTTGGTACTATGGTGTCACCCGACTGCTGTTGTTGTTGCTGGCAGGCAGCAGCCGTAATCATCGCCTTGATCTTGGTGATAGTTGGGGTAGCCTGGTGATCAGGCCCGAGCTGGAGCGTGTCCAACAAGGTTGCAGCGGCCACCACATTCTGTTGTGGCGTGATGAAGACGTCGTGATCACCGACTTTGGTCTGGAGAATCTGCTGCTGAGCGGCTCACCCAGCTTTACGTAGCCTGTCGTTGCAAGCCCCACGGTCAGCCTCCTCCTGTTGTCGCAGTCGGCACACCTCCTCCTGTTGCTCCTCTTGTAGTCGGCGCACCTCAAGTGGAGGTGTTGAAGCCATGAAGATCTCGCGGGGGAGGAGAAAACTCGCCAGACTAGAGTCCGAACTAGTGTTCGAACCGTTGTCCAACTTGGAGTAGGAATCCGAGTAGTTTATTGGAGTGAGAACGACTCCGACCTCTCTAGATCCAATTTGAGATGGCATTTGGCCATGTCCAAACTGAATCGCAGGAGATCGGGTCTGCCACGTAAGATGTAGATCTACGGCATCGCCGAATCCGTGTGGGAAATTGACGATCTCTTCCCCTCCAAGCCTGACTCGGGCTGGCTCGAGGCCTAGCGTGAGTCGGACGATGAAGGAGAGAGTTATCCCAATGCCCGGCGAAGTGAAGGATTGCCGCAGTAGATCGATGAAGGAGATTGCGGTGTCCTATGGGCCAACTAGCACTGCGTCGGCTGGTTCCTCGGCCGGCTGGATTGGATCTGCTTTGGCCAAGGTGAGGTTGCCGATCTGGTCGGCAACGAAATCGAGGCTTCCGAAAGAAATTATGTCTCTAGGGGAGAACTTGTCACCGTCGACTCTTCTTCCTAGATCCATCGAGATTGTGGATGTAGATTGCGCCAAGACCCCTATCTGGCGTGCCAACTGTCGATGTTTTACACCGGAAATATAACTATAGGGCTACTCGGCGAGGGGAAATCCGATGGACTGCAAAGGAACACAAGGAGATTTTATACTGGTTCAGGCCCTTGATGAGAGGTAATACCCTACATCCAGTTGTGTAGTATTCCTTTGAGGATTTGTGTCGTTCTGATGAACTCGTATGTGCTTGTTGCCCTCAAGGGGCGCCCTGCCTCCCCTTATATACTAGGGGGCAGGGGTACAGGATAGGAATCCCAGTCGGATACGGCCAAGGGATTTCCTTCTTAGAGATAGATCTTACCCGGCTAAGACTGCACATTCCTTATTATACAAGGCAAAGCCTACCGGGTGCTAATATATCTCTAACTACAAGACTCGGCCCATCCTCTATCCGAGTGGCCCATATGCTTGTGATGACGTACCTAGGGCTCATAGCCTCCACAAATGGGCGCTCGAGTTGATGGCGTTCGACATCACCTTTTAGCCACGGATAGCAATCAAATCACAAGCTCTAGCCGACTTCGTGGCCGAGTGGACAAAAGTCCAGATGCCTACATCAACAGTGAAGCTAGAGTACTGGTCAATGTACTTCGACGGTTCTCTACGGATTGGCGGCGCCGGGGCTGGCGTCTGTTGATGTTTTACACTGGCAATATAATTATAGGGCTACCCGGCAAGGGGAAACTCGGTGGACTGCAAAGGAACACAAGGAAATTTTTATACTGGTTCAGGCCCTCGATGTGAGGTAATACCCTACGTCCAGTTGTGGTGGTATTCCTTTGAGGATGTATATCGATCAATGATCTCGTGCCCTCAGGGGGCGCCCCGCCTCCCCTTATATACTAGGGGACAGGGGTACAAGGTAGGAATCCCAGCCAGATATGGCCAAGGGATTTCCTTCTTAGAGATACATCTTACCCGGCTAAGATTGTATATTCCTTGCTGTACAAGGCAAAACCTACCGGGTGCTATTATAACTCTAACTGCAAGACTCGGCCCATCCTCTATCCGAGTGGCCCATATGCTTGTGGTGAGGTACCCGAGGCCCATGGCTTCCTCAGTAGCCCCTGAGACCTTCATAGTTGAGTCACAGCTGATGCCGAGTGCTCATCCTCCATGGTGAAGATTGCTCGAGTGCATTGCTTCCCAAGTACTCTTTGTCTGAGTGTGTCTTCTTCCCAAGTCCTGCTTCATGTCAGCTGGTAGTGAGGCTATGAAGGGCTTCATGTAGATGTATGAATAGTGTGCACCGAATAGGCGCACCTATTAGGTGTAGCCCCCGACTTTGTGCTTAATTGTGAAGACAATTAATCATAAAGTCAAAGATCTTTAACCTAGAAGTCTTTCCCGAGTAGTATACTACTGGTATATGAGACTCTTCGATATCATGTCAACCGGAATATGATTTATAGTCTTGCCGAGTAGCATGCCACTCGTATATGGGACTCTTCAGCTTCATGTCAACTGGAAAAGAGGGTTTATAGTCTTTCCCGAGTGGCGTCCCACTCGGAAGTTAGACTCCTTAGCATCATGTCAGCTGGAAAGAATATTTATAGTCTCTCCTGAGTAGTGCACTACTCGAAAGTTAGGCTCTTCAGTGTCATGTTAGCCGGAATAATGTTGCTCATGGCAATTGTTGACCAAGCATGTAGGCCGAGTACCACTTTATGAAAATTAATCCATTGCGTGGTGTCGATGCTTTGCACCGGCAATAAAACTATGGGGTTATTCGGCGAGGGTGAATTCGGTGGATTACAGAGGAACACAAAAGAATTATACTGGTTCAGGCTCTCAAGGTGAGGTAATACCCTACGTCCAGTTGAGGTGTTATTCCTCTGAAGTATATGGGGATCGATGATCCGGTTGCTCTTGTTGTGCTTGCCCTGAGGGGCGCCCTGCCTCCCTTTATATACTAGGGGACAGGGGTACATGATAAGGATCCCAGTCGGATACAACTAAGGGATTTCCTTCTTAGAGATAGAATCCTATCCGACTAAGACTTTGTTTCCTTATTATCCAAGGTACAGCCTGCCGGGTGCTATCTTATCTCTAATTACATGGTCCGGCCCATCCTCTATCCGAGTGGCCCATGTACTGGTAATGAGGTACCCGGGGCCTATGGCCTCCACAGTAGCCCCTGAGACCTTCATAGTTGAGTCACAGCTGATGCCGAGTGCTCATCCTCCTCAGTGAATGTGGCTCGAGTGCGATGCGCTCGAGTACTCTTTGTCCGAGTAAGTCTTCTCCCGAGTCCTGCTTCATGTCAGCTGGCAGCGAGGCTATGAAGGGCTTCATGTAGATATATGAATAGTGTGCGCCGAATAGGCGCACCTATTAGGTGTAGCCCCTGACTTTGTGCTTAATTGTGAAGACAATTAAGCATAAAGTCCAAGATCTTTAACCTAGAAGTCTTTCTCGAGTAGATTACTACAGGTATTTGTGACTCTTCGGTATCATGTCAACCGGAATAAACCTTATAGTCTTGCCGAGTAGAAGACTACTCGTATGTAGGACTCTTCGACTTCATGTCAGTCGGAATATGAGTTTATAGTCTTTTCCGAGTGGCGTCCCACTCAAAAGTTAGACTCTTCCGCATCATGTCAGCGGGAATGAAGATTTATAGTCTCTCCCGAGTAGTGCACTACTCGAAAGTTAGACTCTTCAGCGTCATGTCGGCTGGAATAATGTTGCTCATGGCAACTGGTGGCCACGCATGTAGGCCGAGTACCACTCAATGAAAATAAATCCATGGCGTGGTCAGGTGTACTCGAGAAAGATACCTGCATCCCCAATTTTAATGAAGACCAGCTTGTGATCCTTATAAGGATATATCCTCGAGACCTGGTGGATAAAACAGGTACCCAAACATATATGTTTAGCAATAAGGCTCTTATGAAGCATACCTGTTTACCTCATCGGCTCCTGTTAGCAGCACCAGCACTATAATGTCAACTCAGCCTACGGACGGCCCACATGGAACATGCTACTGTAGGAACTTGTATCTTGTTGGCCCAGTGCGGACTGTGTAGGCCCAAGCCCATTTAGTCGGCATTGGTTATAAAAAGACGGGGAGAGAGAAAAAGATTCTGTCGTCTTCCCCAAATCAGTCAATCTCTTCATCTTCCACCTTCGCGCCCAACTTTTCGCCTCCCGCCCGGCTAGGGTTAATTGTTGATATTCCCCACCCGAACTCGGGCGATTTCAATCCTCCCTGTTTGCCCCAAGCCCCCGATTTGCTTTTCCCCAAATCTCATCACCTCCAGTCATGCCGAAGGCTTCGGATCTTGCGGGGGCACCAGGAAGTTCTTGGCCGGTATCGGATTGTGGCTCGGTAAAGCTAAAGCGGCTGGAAAGTGAACTGAAGTTGCCCAGCCAAGAAGTGATTCACTGGCGGCCGGCCAGGGATGAGTTGAGCCCAAATCCCCGACCTGGAGAAACGGTAGTTTTCGCCTCCTTTTTCGATCGAGGCTTGTGCCTTCCATCTTCTGATTTCTTCCACCGTATTCTCGACTTTTACGAGCTGGAGTTGGTACATCTGAACCCCAACTCCATTCTTCAGATCTCTATATTTGTTACCCTTTGCTAGTGCTTCTTGGGCGTTGAACCCCATTTCATCCTCTTCCAACACCTGTTCCATATCAAACCTCAACCCTCCAAGAGCAATATCAATGTGATTGGAGGGGCTGGTCTTCAACTAAGGAGTGATGGGAAGAAAACGTATCTCGATTTGCCCTTGAAATCTTCTCGAAAGGCTGGCACAAGGAGTGGTTTTATTGCGCCGATCTGGCTCCTTCCTTGCGCCCGTTTACCGGTATGCCGCCGATGGTGTTGCCAAACTGGTTCGCGGAGCCGACCTTTGAAGAACTGGGCCAGGCACATATGTTGTTGACGAAGATAGATGACCTCAAGAGGGTCGGCTTGACAGGTCCTTGGGTGGCTCGTCGCTTCCTGACGAGGCACGTTCAGCCGCTGAAGCTTAGGAGCTCATTCTGCTGGGCCTTCAAAGGCAAAAATGATCCTGACCGAGTGAGCAACGAGTCGGTGGACAAGAGAGAGGTGACCGCGACCCTGTTCAGCTACTTCTCTGAAGGGGTGATCGCGACCGAGGACGACAAGTGTCGGATTGCGGCCTATAGCTTCATTCGGCCTCGGACCAAGGTAACCTTTAACCTTCCTCTGTGAGGAAAGCCCATGGGACCATAGTTGCCCGGCATATCGTGACGCATTTGGTTGACTCACTTGTAGTGGCATGAAGAATTTGATGAAGACTCCCGTCCATTGTCGGCTGTCGCGTCGAAGAAGAGGCCGAGGAGTCCCTCTGCTGCCCAACCCAACTCTAAGAGAGCGGGGAAGAAACCGATTTTATATCGGGGCGAGGGGGCCATGACGGCGTGCGCCGTGAGCGGCAGCTTGAAAATAAAGGACGCCGCTGCCGCAACGCCCACGCGGTCAAGTCCCAGGCTGAGACCTGCGGGTTTGAGCCCAACGTTGTCGAGCCCGGCGGCGGCGCCACCAAGGGGCTGGCTAGAATAGACGCCACCTGGGGCGAAGGCGCCCGAGCCGACCATACCGGAGTTGGGGCCGACTCGGGTTGATACGCCTCTGCCGACAATGATGCCGACCGGGCCGACTACTGGAGCTAGCGCTCCGCCGGGGAGCAGGTCGCCCGGCAAGAAGCTGAGGTTCTCCAAGAGGTGCGCTGCTCCGGGTCTTCTGTAGTCTTTGTGTGTTGAAGTAATGTCCTGATGTCTTGCTTCGTCGTGCAGGAAACGGGCCGATATTGATCTCAAGGAGGTCGACCCGTCTGCTCCACTTGATGAGCCTGCCCCAACCGAGCCAGCGGCCGCGAACACACCTGTTGAGCCGGCGGCCAACCCGGTTGCTGAGACCGAGGTGGCTCCGACTACAGGGCCGCTGCCGCCACCCGACCGAGAGGTGGCTGCTGAAACTGAGGCCCCAGCCCTCGAGGTGCCGCACGTTGCGGAAGCCGCGGACGGAGCCCCCAAGCTGGTCCCCGAAGGCATGGGGGAGGGCGGTGCTGAGGCCAGGACCCCGTCGCCGTCGCGGTTATCGTCGTCGCCATCGCCGCCGCCGGAGATCCCACATCTGCCTCGGATCGAAGCTCCTCCACGTGTGATGCCCCGGACCTTTACGTGGACAACTCGCGACGGTACTGTGAAAAGCTTCAGGCTCGATGAAGCCGTTGCAAGGAGAGAGCGCGAAAGCCTGCTTCGCGCCGCCATCAGCGGGTCCCAAGGGGTCACAGTATGGTTCTTGTAGTAGAGCTCCAGCAATCTTCTTGTTTTGAAGTTTGACTCCGTCTTTGATCCGTCTTTTATCCCGAATAGAAGCTTGTCGACCGCAATGAGGCGATGGCGGAAATCTTGGTCGAGGTAGCTCCCCACCTCGCAGAGTTGGAACAGCTCCGGGCCTTAAAGGCCGAGATGGAGGAGCGTCATGCGGGGAGGGAGACCTGGCTGAAGAGTGGCGTCGATCAGCTCAGGGCGGAGACATGGGCCCTAGCCAGAAAGATCAGAGGTGAAATCCTCGGGTGTATCTTCCCGACTGAACCGTTGAAGTATTCATCCAACCACGTTGTTCCCGACTGCCCAGTTATGTCATGACTGCACGGTTGAGCACTTGGCTAATCTGTGGCGCAGACCTCGAAGCGGAGTTAAAGACCCGAACAGAGAGGGAATCACAGCTGAAGGAGGCCGAAGAAGCCAAGGCCGAGCTTGAGAAGGTCAAGGCCGACCTGACAAAGGCCAACACCGAGCTTGACCGGGAGAAGTCCGAGTTGGAGAAGGCCGTCGTCAAGCTCGGTAAGGAGAAGGCTGAACTAGAGAAGTCCGTGGCCGGGTGGGAGGCCGACTACGAAAGTAAGCCCTCAACCCGACTGTGATCTTAGCCAATCTATTAGTTATCCTGCGTGTAGCCGAATTTGACAAGCTTACTTGCCAACTGATCTGGGCAGACATGAGAACTAATGTCCGGGCCCAGTATCAGTTCTACACGGAGGAGATAAGGTTGATCAGGGAGTCACGGGAGGCCCTCGTCGGGTCCGTGAAAGGGCTCCTTGACCTTATAGATCCCCGCCCTGTGGGAACCAGTTGCAGCAGAATCCAACAGATAGTGGGGCGTCTCGAGGATGCCCTGAGTGCCTTGAAAAGGCACTCGGATGAGCGTATTGTCGCCGGCGTGGCCCATACCCTGGCGATGACCAAATCCTTATACCCTAGGGCGGATATTGAAGCCATCGGGGAGGGGTTTGCCGAAGAGACGACGCCAGAGGAGACGCTGGAGCTGATCGCCCGGGCGAAGCCGACTGCAGAGATAATTACCCGAGACCTAGGTCTGTAAGGGCAACATGTTTATGTAATCGGAATATATAAACTTGTGTAAACAAGCATGTGTAAGTATGTGTGCAATGCCGCCAAGCTTATTTTTCGGTTGTCATTAGCTTTACTTGAACGTGTAGTATGCACCGAGTCTGTCAGAACTTAATAAAAACGTTCGAAGTAAGGAGCTGTACTCGGGCAAACGTGACAGTCATAGTAAGGCTTCATAACCGAAGTGAAATAAGCTCGTATGTTATTGACAACGCACATATATACATGCAGCCCCCGACTCACTACTCGGTTGATACAAGCGGCGTAGTGAGTCAGAGGAACTGTACACATGAAAATTATAGAACTCAGGTATAGAAAGGACGTAGCTGTTCTATGTTCCATGAGTTGCTGATGAGAGTGCCGTCTTTGGTCTTCAGTCGGTAGGCGCCTGGCCGCGTGACCTCGGCTATAATGAACGGCCCTTCCCAGATTGGGGATAGTTTATGCCTGTCTTTGGTGGTTTGTATTTTCAGTAGAACGAGATCCCCGACCAAAAAGGCGCGGCCACGGACGTTGCGATTGTGGTAGCGGCGTAGGCCTTGAAGATACCTTGCCGACTGGATAGTTGCGGTGTCTCTTGCTTCTTCCAGCTGATCTAGTTCGACCAGTCGGGTATTATTGGAGTCGTCTTCTGAGTAGGCCCGGACTCGTGGAGAGCCGAACTGTAACTCGGTAGGTAGCATAGCCTCGGCACCGTAGACCAGAAAGAAAGGGATGCCCTGTTGCCCGACTAACCGTGGTTCGAGAGACCAAAGAACAGATGGGAGTTCTTGTACCCACCGGCCCGCATATGGTTGTAGTCGGTCGAATATCCTGGCCTTGATGCCTTGTAAGACCATACCATTGGCTCGCTCGACCTGCCCGTTGCTCCGCGGGTGTGCCACAGATGCATAGCAGATCTTGATGCCGAAATTGTCGCAGAAGTCTTGGAATAGGCCCGCCGCGAACTGAGTACGTTGTCGGTGATGATGCGGTTAGGGACTCCGAACCGGTATAATATACTCATGATGAAGTCCTTTGCTCGTGCCGCTGTAATTGTTGCAACGGGCTTAGCCTCAATCCACTTGGTGAACTTATCCACCGCGACGAATAAAGTGTGAATCCTCCTGGCGCTTTCTTGAAAGGCCCGACCATGTCGAGCCCCCATACTGCAAATGGCCAGGAGATGGGGATAGTTTGGAGTTCCTGGGCTGGAAGGTTTGTTTGTCTTGCATAGAACTGGCAACCCTCACACTTGCGAACAATGTCTTTGGCGTCTGTTACTGCTGTGGGCCAGAAGAATCCCTGCCGGTAAGCCTTTCTGACTAACGTCCTGGATGCGGCGTGGTTGCCACATATGCCCGAGTGGATCGAGTGCAGGATCTGCTTGCCCTCCTCGGTGGTGACACAGCGCATGAGGACACCGGATGCGCTCCTTCGGTACAGGTCTTCTCCGACTAGTAGGAAGCTTTTGCTTCGACGCTTTATCTGCTCGGCTTGACTGTGATCTTCTGGGAGTTCGTCGTCCGTGAGAAATTTGACAACGGGAGTCCTCCAGTCTTGACATATGTGCAGCACCTCATCTGTGGTCGGGGTAGGCTCGCCTCCCGACTGATCTGGTGCCGGTTTCTTCTTGACTGATGGCTCCATGAGTTGCTCGACAAAGATTCCAGCTGGAACTGCTTCTCGTTTGGATCCCATGTTTGCCAGTTCGTCTGCTGCGTCATTGTATTGGCGCAGGACATGTGTGATTTCCAGCCCGTCGAACTTGTTTTCCAACTTGCAGACCTCGTGACAGTATGCCGCCATGGTGTCATCGAGGCAGGTCCAGTCTTTCATGACTTGGTTTACCACGAGTTGAGAATCTCCGCGCACAACCAGTCGACGTATGCCGAGTGATATAGCGATGCGGAGCCCGTGAACGAGTGCCTCGTACTCGGCGACGTTGTGGGAAGCCGGGAAGTGGATTTGCAGAACGTACTTCAGTTTTTCGCCAGTGGGGGACGTCAATATGACTCCGGCCCCAGCGCCGCCGATCCGTAGAGAACCATCGAAGTACATTGTCCAGTACTCTAGCTTTGCTATTGGTGTAGGCTGTTGGACTTCTGTCCATTCGGCCACGAAGTCGGCTAGAGCTTGAGAATTGATTGCTGTCCGTGGCTGGAAGGTGATGTCGAACGCCATCAACTCGAGTGCCCATTTAGCGATTCGGCCAGTGGCCTCGCGATTATGAAGGACATCCCCGAGTGGAAACGCTGTGACCACCGTGACTTGGTGTGCTTGGAAATAATGCACCAGCTTCCGGACTGTGATAAGTAGGCCATATAGCAGCTTCTGGACCTGTGGATATCTCATTTTGGAGCCGGCAAGAACCTCGCTGACGAAGTAGACTGGCCATTGTATTTTTTGAATATAACCCTGTTCGGATCGCTCAACCACCATCACCGTGCTGACTACCTATGTTGTTGCGGCCAGATATAGCATTAGCGGTTCCTGGGGTAGAGGTGACGCCAACACCGGGGGTGATGTGAGGAATTGTTTGAAGTCTTCGAAGGCTCGCTGGGCTTCCGGAGTCCATTGGAAATTGTCGGTCTTTTTGAGTAGCTTGAAGAAGGGCATGCCCCGCTCGCCCAGTCGGGAAATAAATCGGCTCAGTGCCGCCATGCCGCCTGTCAGCTTCTGGACGTCTTTGAGGTTAGTGGGGGGTGCCATGTGCCTGATGGCATTGAATTTCTCCGGGTTGGCCTCGATGCCGCGATGCGAGACGATGAAGCCAGTAACTTTCTGGATGGCACACCGAAGGCGCATTTTTCCGGGTTCAACTTCATCTTGAATCTTCGAAGGTTTTGGAAGGTTTCTTCCAGGTCAGCGATGAGGTCTTCTTTGGACTTGGTCTTGATCACCATGTCATCGACGTAGGCTTCCACGTTGCGCCCGATCTGAGTATGCAGACACCGCTGAATGGCCCTTTGATAGGTTGCGCCCGCGTTCTTCAGACCGAACGGCATTGTGATATAGCAATACGCTCCGAACGGTGTGATGAAAGATGTCTTCAAGCAGTCTTCTTCCCTCAGGCTGATTTGATGGTATCCCGAGTAGCAGTCGAGAAAACTGAGTAGGTCGCACCCTGCCGTGGAGTCAACCACCTGGTCTATCCGAGGAAGACCAAATGGGTCCTTGGGGCATGCTTTGTTGAGGTCAGTGTAGTCGACACACATGCGCCATTTACCGTTTTTCTTCCGTACCAGAACTGGGTTTGCCAACCAGTCCGGGTGGTAGACCTCTTTGATGAACCCGGCTACGAGGAGTTTGGTAATTTCCTCCCGGATAGCATCTTTGCGGTCTTGAGCGAAGCGCCACAGCCGTTGCTTGACTGGCTTGGCGTATGTCTACACATTTAGGGCGTGCTCGATCACCTCCATTGGTACGCCCGGCATGTCGGACGGTTTCCACGCGAAGATATCCTTGTTAGCTTGGAGGAAGGTGACGAGCGCGTCTTCCTATTTGGGGTCGAGTCCGGTCCCAACAAGAGCAGTCTTGGAGGGGTCGGAAGGGTCTAGGGGGATCTTCTTCGTGTCAGAGTCCGCTGAAATTCCCGACTTCACTGCTTTTTTAGCCGGAACTTGATCTTGCTCGGCTTCTGCTGTGACGGCTTGCTGAATGTTGTCGCGCCCGACTGCCGCCTCTTGTGATTGAGCCAGTTCGCAGCTCTCCTTGTCGCAGGTGAAGGCTTGCTTGACGTCACTGCGGAGGGAGAGGACTCCTGCTGGTCTTGGCATCTTCAGCACCATGTATGTATAGTGCGGTATCGCCATAAATTTGGCGAGTGCCGGTCGTCCGAGTATCGCGTGGTACGCGGTCTCGAAGTCGGCGACCTCGAAGCAGACAGTTTCTGTGCAGAAATTATCTCGTGTGCCGAAGGTTACCGGTAAAGTTATCTGCCCGAGTGGAGTTGATGACAGGCCGGGAATTATCCCGTGGAAGGGCGCAGTGCTCGGCCGTAGTTTTGAATGAGGGAGTTGAGCGCGCTGCCTCCGTCTATGAGGGTTTTCTTTAGCCTGATATTTTTGACGACCGGGTCCAGGACGAGTGGATAGCGTCCCGGGTGGGAAACCCGATCTGGGTGATCTGCGCGATTGAAGGTGATGGCCATCTCTGACCAGCACAGGTAGTGGGGGGTGTCGGCCGTGGAGACCGTGTTGACGTCGCACGCTGAAAGCTTCTGTTTGCGCTTGGACTCGTACGCGAGTGGCCCCCCGAAGATGTGGTTGAGCTCGGCTTGGGGATCTTGGAAGTCGTCAGCCGGACCTGAGTCTGGCTTGTCTTTGCCCTTGTCGGTGCCAGACGATGAAGTTTGCTCGGAGGCAAACTTCTTGAGCATATAGCAGTCTTTGGCCACGTGCTTTCCCTTGGGGTGAAAGGGGCATGGCCTGCTCATGACTTTCTGGTAGTCGTTGTTCCGCTGGGGCCGCGATCGGCTGCGCTCCATGTTGGCCACCTCGTTGTCCGACTTCCGTTTACGGCTGCCGGACTTGTTTTGAGACGGCTCGTTGTCGGCTTTCGCCTTCTGTTCTTTCTGTCGAGGCTCCTTCTTCTCGTCGAGGGCCTCGGCGACCGCTTCGGCCAAGTCGGCGTATTTATTGGCCATGTCGAAGAGTGCCCGGACTATGGATGGTGGCTTCCGAGTGAATTTCGCGATGAGTGGAGCGTCTTTTACCCCTTTACGAAAGGCAGCGATGACGGCTTCGTCTTTGATAGTTGGGATTTGGTTGCACTTCTCGGAAAACCTTTTGATGAATTCACGCAAAGACTCGTTTTTCTTCTGGTGCAGTTGATAAAGATCATGCTCCGAAGCGGGTCTGTCGTAGGTCCCCTGGAAATTAGCGATGAACCGCTCCCTGAGTTGTCCCCATGAATCGATCGACCGCCTTGGGAGACCTGTCAGCCATGTCCTCGCTGAGTCGGCTAGCGCGACCGGGAGGTAGTTAGCCATGACTCTGCTGTTACCCCTAGCAGTACGAACTGCTAGGGTGTAGACGGTGAGCCAGGACTAAGGGTTTGTCTTGCCGTCGTATTTTTCGATCTCGGTGGGCTTAAAGCCAGTCGGCCACAAGACGTCCTGTAGCTCCCGAGTGAAGGCTGGATGCCTTCATCTTCGTGAGGGCTCCGACTCCGATCTTGGTGATGTAGTCGCTCGTGGTGGAGACCGAAGCGCTCGTTTTCGTCTTCTAGTCGGCGGCGTTCATCTTCTTCGCGTTCTTCGCGTCGAGCGTTTAAGGTGTGACGAAGGTCTCGGTGCAGTCGCACTCGGAGGTCTTGATTGGGTCGGCGATCGTACTGGCGACGCCGCCGGTTGTTATTGTTGGTATTGCCAAGCGTTGTTTGCCGGGACTCTTCGTGTTGCCGACTGGAGCCGGCTGCCCAGCGTCGCGTTGATGCAGATGAGCCTGCCGTCGGAGAACCCGACTGGTTGGTCGGTGTAGCAGCGTTGTCCGACTGCTGTTGCTGCTGACAGGCAGCAGCTGTGATCATCGCCTTGATCTTGGCGATGATCGGAGTGGCCTGGTGATCCGGCCCGAGCTGGAGGGTGTCCAGCAGAGTTGCTGCGGCCACAACGTTCTGTTGCGGTGTGACGAAGACGTCGTGGTCGCCAACTTTAGTTTGGAGGATTTGTTGCTGAGCAATTCGCCCAGCTTGTCGTAGCTCGTTATTGCGGTCTTCGCGGCGGGCCTCCTCTTGTTGTAATCGGCGTGCCTCCTCTTGTCGCTCCTCTTGTAGTCGGCGCGCCTCGGAAGGTGGTGTTGAAGCCATGAAGATCTCGCGGGGGAGGAGGAAGCTTGCCAGAGTAGAGTCTGAGCTGGCGCTCGCACCGCTATCCGACTTGGTGTCGGACTCCGAGTAATCTATCGGAGTAAGAACGACTCCGACCTCTCTGGATCCAATCTGAAACAGTGTTTGACCGTGTCCAAACTGAACCGCTGGAGATCGGGTCTGCTGCGCGGTTTGTAGATGCGCTGCGTCGCTGAACCCGTGCGGGAGACTGACGATCTCTCCCCCTCTCGGCCCAACCCGTGCTGGCTCGAGGCCTAGCGCGAGCCAGACGCCGAAGGGGAGGGTTGTCCCGATGTTCGGCGATGTAAGGGACCGCCGTAGTAGGTCGTCGAAGGAGATGGCGGCGTCCCGCGGGCCGACTGGCGCAATGTCGGCTGGTCCCTCGGCTAGTAAGATCGGATCTGCTTCAGCCAAGGTGAGATTGCCAAGTAGGTCGGCAACGAAATCTAGGCTCCCGAAGGTGATGGTGTCTCCAGGGGAAAGCTTGGTGCCCTTGACTCCGTTGATTGAATCCATCGAATTTGCTGATGAAGAATTCGCCGGAGATCCCCTACCTGGCGCGCCAACTGTCGATGCTTTGCACCGGCAATAAAACTATGGGGTTATTCGGTGAGGGTGAATTCGGTGGATTATAGAGGAACACAAAAGAATTATACTGGTTCAGGCCCTCAAGGTGAGGTAATACCCTACGTCCAGTTGAGGTGTTATTCCTCTGAAGTATATGGGGATCGATGATCCGGTTGCTCTTGTTGTGCTTGCCCTGAGGCGCCCTGCCTCCTTTATATACTAGGGACAGGGGTACATGATAAGGATCCCAGTCGGATACAACTAAGGGATTTCCTTCTTAGAGATAGAATCCTATCCGACTAAGACTTTGTTTCCTTATTATCCAAGGTACAGCCTGCCGGGTGCTATCTTATCTCTAATTACATGGTCCGGCCCATCCTCTATCCGAGTGGCCCATGTACTGGTAATGAGGTACCCGGGGCCTATGGCCTCCACACGTGGTTAGGTGTACTCGAGAAAGATACCTACGTCCCCAATTTTAATGAAGACCAGCTTGTGATCCTTATAAGGATATATCCTCGATACCTGGTGGATAAGACAGATACCCAAACACATGTGTTTAGCAATTAGGCCTTCATGAAGCATATCTATTTACCTCATCGGTTCCTGTTGGTAGCACCAGCACTGTGACTTTAACCTAGCCTGCGAACAGCCCATATTGAGCATGCTACTATAGGAACTCATATCTTGGTGGCCCAATGCCGACTATGTAGGCCCAAGCCCATTTAGTCAGCACAGGCTCTATAAAGGCTGAGGGAGAGAGAAAAGATTCCTCTATCTTCCCCATGCGACCAATCGTTTCGTCTTCCTAGCTCCGCACCGAAATTTCGCTTCCCGCTCCGCTAGGGTTTGCCATTGCTTGCTCTTCCCCACCAAAGCTCAAGTGATTCCGCATCCATTTGTCCACTCCAAGCCCCCGACTGTATTTCCCCCAAATCTCCTGTCCCTCTAGCCATGCTGAAGGTGCCAGATTCCGTTGGGGCATCGGATGAAGGGTGGCCGACCTCGGACTGCAGCTGGGCAAAGCTGGAGAGGTTGGAGAGGTCACTGCAGCTGCAGAGCCATGACATTATCCGCTAGCGACCGGCCGAGGGTGAGTCGGTCCCAAATCCCCAATCCGGCAAAACTGTTGTTTTTGCCTCTTTCTTTGACCGGGGTTTATTTCTCCCTTCTTCTGAGTTCCTCCACCGTCTTCTTAATTTTTACGGATTGGAGTTGGTGAATCTGAATCCCAACTCGATCCTACAAATCTCAATTTTTGTGACTCTCTGCGAGTGCTACTTGGGTGTAGAACCCCACCTCAACTTCTTTAGGCACTTATTCCACATAAAGCCCCAACCCTCCAAGAACAAGGTTCAGGTGATTGGGGGGGCTGGCCTTCAGTTAAGGAGTGAGATGAAAAAGATATATATAAGTCTTCCTTTGAAGTCTTCATTGAAAGGTCGGCACAAGGAGTGGTTTTATTGTTCCGATCTGGTGCCCTCCTTGCCTGCATTCACTAGGAAGCCCCCAACTATCTCGCCAACTTGGTCATTGGACCCAACCTTCGAAGAGATGGGCCAGGTGCATCAGTTGCTAGCCAGATTGGAGAAGTTCAAGGAAGCCGGCCTGACTGGCCCTTGGGTGGCCAAGCGTTTCCTGACCCGGTGCATTCAGCCGTTGAAGTTGAGGAGCGAGTTTTGCTGGGACTATCAAGGGAAGGATGACCCCGACCGCGAAAGCCGAGAGGTGATTAGCTAGCAAGAAGTGACTGAGATCTTGTTCACCTATCTCTCCAATGGGGTGATCGAGACCGAGGACGCGGAGCGTTGCATCGCGGCCTATAACCGGAACCAGCCCCATCCCAAGGTAACATCTGCTTCTCTTCTGTAATGAATGCTCGTAGACATGCGTCTATAATTGTCCATCATTGTGTGATGTGTGTTATGGAATTGCTTGTAGTGGTGCAAGGAGTTTGATGATGACTCCCGCCCGTTGTCGGCCGCAAAATCAAAGAAGAGGCTGAGAAGTCCTTCTGCCGCCCAGCCTGACTCCGAGAGAGTGGGGGAAGAAAACCGTTGCTAATCAGGGCAAGGGGAAGGTTGTGAGGCCGAGCGCCACAGCCGGGGTTTAAGGATAAGGACCCGCCGGCATAGCACCTAGGCCATCGAGTCACAGACCAGGACCGCATGATCGAGCTCAACACATCGGCCCAACCCAAGCCCGGCCGAGTACAAGGTCAACCCCAGCGCCACCGAGCACCCAAGCGCCCCAGCCGACCACTCTGCGAATGGGGCCGACCAGGACAGAGATGCCGCTGCCGACTGCCGCGCCTTCAGGCCCGACAGCCAGCAGCCCTCCAGTGCCACCCTCTGGATCTCCCGGACAGAAGCTCAAGTTCTCCAAGACGTAGGCCATTCTGGGTCTTCTGAAGTTCATGTTCAGCATTGTATTGCCTTGATGTTCGACTCGTCATGCAGGAAGCAGGTTGACATTGATCTCAGGGAAGTTACGCCGACTGCCCTGCTGTCGACCCTGCCTCAGCCGTTCCAGGGCCAGCGAGCATGCCCGCTGAGCCAGCGGTGGCCCTAGTCGCAGAGACTAAGACCACCCTGACTGCGGGGTTGCCAACCTTGGCCAACCAAGGGGCAATTCCCGAAACTGCTGCTTCAGCCCCTGAGCCGACGCCCGTAGTCGAAGTCGTTGCCGTAGCTCCTAAGCCAACGCCCGATGTTGAAGCCACCGCTGCGGCTCCCGAACCAGCCCCCGAGACCTCAGGGGTGGCTGAGTTGGGGGCTAGGAACCCGTCGCCATCCTAGTCGTCGTCGTCGGCGGCGGCGCTACTTCTTCCTTCGGACAGACCCGACCTCCCTAGGATCGAGGCCACTCCACGCAAGTTCCCGAGGATGTTCTAGTGGACGGCACCTAACGGACTACATGGAGCTACAAGGTTGATATGTAGCGGCCAAAAGGAGTAGAAGACGTGCTTCACGCCGCTCTCGTCGCGTCCCAGGATCCAGGTATGAATTCCATCGTACTAGGAGTCTTTGGTAGTGTTTCTTGATGCTTCGGACTCCGCTTGGTTTGTTACTCCCCGAGCACAAGCTCATGATCGCTCGGAAAAAAATGCAACTAGGTGCTAACCCGAATCGCCCCCAACTCCAAGAACTGGACCAACTCCGGGCCCTGAAAGCCGAAGTGGAGGAGCGCAGCCAGGAGAGGGAATCTTGGCTGAGGGGGTCTATCACCGCGCTCAGGGCTGAGAATTGGGACCAAGCCAAGAAGATAAGAGGTGAACCTCCAAAACATTTCTTCCTGACCAAATCCTTAATATATCTTTCCAGCTGTGTTGTTTTCCCGACTACCCGGTTGTGTCTTGACTGCAACATCGAGTTCTTGACTAATCTATCGTGCAGCCCTCGAAGCCGAGTTAAAGACCCGAACGGAGGGAGAGAAAAGCTAAGGAGGCTGAGAGAGCCAGGGCCGACCTTGAAAAAGACAAGGCCGACCTGACAACAGCCAATACCGAGCTTGAGCGAGAGAGGGCCAAGTTGAAGGAGGCCAATGCCAAGCTCGAGAAAGAGAAAACTGAACTGGTGAAGACCGTAGCCAGATGGGAGGCTGGACTTGACAGTAAGTCTCCCTTTTGACAATGATCGTAACCAATCCGTTAATTACTCCATCTGCGTCTTTACTGACAAGTTTACTTGTTGCTGAACCCGGGTAACTACCAGAGCCAATTCCCAAGCCCAGTTCAAGGCTTACGAAAGAGGAGATAAGGTCATCAAGAGTCACGGGAGCCCTCTCTTTCCAGAGAGGCCTTTGACCTTGGATCTCGTATAAGAACAATTAACGTCAGCAGCGTGTATTGGGTCTTTTTAAGAAATACCATGTAGAAATATGAATGCGAATCCCGCCATGCATACCTACTCAGTTGTCATTAGCTTTACTCGATTATCATGTTCTACACCCAAGTTAGTCATGGTATATACACCTCTCTAATCAAAATCATTCCCTACTAAAAAACCATTACCTACTCAGGCAAAAACGAATAAAATCATAGCAAAACTTATACGTTATTCCACTGAGGTAACATAAAAAGGCTCGTCACTATTAAATTACCAAGCCACTTCTAGCAATACTAGAACAATGAGCCCCGACATTACATCTCCTCATCCCCCAGGATTGAAAACAGCTCGAGTAATGAGTAGCCACCCGTACGTGAAACTGGTAACACAATGAAAAAAAAAACTCATGTATAAAAGGTAGCGACTGTTCATTTCCATGAATTGCTGATGATGAGCACCGTCTTCAGTTCTTCAATCGATCAGCGCCCAACTGCGCAGTGACCTCGCACGATAATAAATGGCCTTCTCCTAGATTGGCGGAATAGTTGTGTGCCTGTCTTTGCCTGTTATCTCTATTTCTTCCGCTAAGACGAGATCTCCAACAAAAAGCGTAGCCCACAGACAGTGCGATTGTCGGGGGTCGGCGCAAGCCCTTGAAATACCTTGCCGACTGATTGTGCGTATCCCTTGCTTCTTCAATTGATCTAATTCGACCAATCAGTATTATTTGAGAATGTTCTGAGTAAGCCTAGGATCGTGGTGAGCTGAAGTTCGAACATCCTGCGTATCCCGTAGCACAGCTCATTCCTACGTAAACCAGGAAAGAAAGAAAAAGATTACCCTAGTTTGCACAAAAATCCGTTAATTGCATGACCAAATATGTTCAGAGAATGACCAAAAACATGATTATCCCTCTGGACCCAACCGCCCGCATATTGGTTGTAGATCGGTCGAGAATATCCTCGTTTTGACAATGCGCCTGTGCAAACCAGTGCCTTGTCCTATGCAAATTAACAATCCTGCCCCCATTCGCCTAGCGCCGAAAGTCCACAAACATCATAGCAGATCTTGATGGTCCGAAATTCTTCACGGAAATCTTGGAAACGCCGCCCCATAAAACTGTAAGAAGTCAGCGCGTATAGTCCCTTATATCTGTAATGACCCTGAATCTTGGAGCGGAGCTTGCAATATTCCAAGAAATTTGTAAAATATACTCGTGAGAAGCCTTTGCGAACGGGCCGTTTGTCTATGTGCAACGGTTTCGCCTCAATCGCAACGTCATTAAGATTTATCCACTGCGACACGATCAACAAGCGTGTGAAGCCCCTGGCGCTTTCTTGATAGCCCGACCATGCGCGCCCCCATAGGAAAAGGGCCAAGAATTGATTTTGATCTTGGGCTGGAGATGCTTGTCTGGTAAAACTAGCAAACCTCGCACTCGAACAAGTCCCTTGAGCGTCTGTTCACTCTGTGCAGAAAACCCTGCCGGTAAAGCCTCTTCGACTAACTACCTGATCTGCAATGGTTTCTCACATATGCACCGAGTGGATCGACTGCAGATTCTGCTTGCCTTCCTCGTGTACCGCAGTCAATAGACACCGGAGCAACTTCTTTGTAGAAGTCTTCTCCAACTAGCAGCCATAATAACCTGCTTGCGACGTTTTTTACATTGTCAAGGTCTTCCTACGAGCTGCCCTATCTTCTCGAGTTTCATCACGCCTATCTAGACGACAAATTTGACAAACGAACGCCCCGATCAGCTGACATATGCAGACCTCGTCTTGCCGGTTAGTGTCACTCCCGCACAGCTCTGACCACGCCCGTTTTCTCTGTAACTAAATGTCCTCCATGAGTATGCTCGACAAAGAAACCCTATTCGGAACGTTTCTCCTTGGATCCTAATTGCCAACATCTGCAGCATCATCTGTATTGACATCGAGGACGAAGTGTTTAATCTCCAGCCCGTCGAAAACTTGTTTTCACTTGCGACCCCAACTGCACAGTTCTTTGCTGCCCCATCGCCTCATTTCCCAAGATCATGTCGCGAAAGTCCTTCATGACTGGGATTCA
This sequence comes from Oryza meyeriana var. granulata, assembly GCA_003991445.1. Lineage (NCBI taxonomy): Eukaryota > Viridiplantae > Streptophyta > Magnoliopsida > Poales > Poaceae > Oryza > Oryza meyeriana. Next base: position 1,680 of record RYFJ01003788.1, on the reverse strand, counting down.
CCAGAGTTGAGAATCCCATGCACAGACTAGTCGACGTGTCGCAGTAGATGATATAGCAATCGGACCTCGCTGGATCAAAGCCTCTACCGGCTCACGTTGTGGAAGCCAGGATGTGGGATGCTTGTAAAAAGAACTATGATTTTCTCCGGGGGCACGTCAGTTCAAGACGCGCAGCCCCACAGCGCCGCCGGAACCGTCCGCATTAGATATCTGATGCAAAGACCTGTCCATACATCCGTATACTGCACCCAAGGTGTTACATAAACGGGCATTGCTATACTGTCGTCCACTCTTGCCACGAGAGTCAGACTAGAGCATATCGATTTAATTCGTGTTCATTGTCCTGAAATGAGATGATCCAAAAAATCGCAATCAACCCTCAAATATACCTCCGCCCATATTTAGTCGCTCTTCGAGCCCGTGACCTCGTCATAGACGATATCCCCTTTAGTGATATACAGTGTGACCACGCGTGACCTTGATGTGGCTTCAAGTAGTCCTGCATGGCCAAGCTATCCAGGAGCATGTACGATAGGCCAAGAGCAACTCTACCTACGAGAACACCTCTCGTCTCGACCCCGCAAGCACCTCGCAGCAATCAGCAATATTAAAGTTGGTGTTTGCGAATATCTTTTCATGGAGCCCTATTGCGATCGCCTTCGGCTACCAGCTCGTGCTTCACATGATCCTGAACAAGTGATTTCTCCATCCTCACATGACCCCTGCCCCTATAGCCCCCTATTAACTGGTTCTATTCAGCATGTGATCCAACACTACGTTCTCTAGAGCTGGCCATGTTGATGATATCACAGTTATGATATATGCCTTGGATGTCTTTGAAAGTTGTCTCGCTTGGGAGTCCATCGAAATTGTCATGCCATTCATGCCCAGTACTTAAAAAGGCATACCCATCTCGCCCAGTCGGGAAATAAACCCTGAGTCGCCATGCCAGAGTGAAGGGTATTAAGCCCTGATCAAGCTTCTGACGTCCTTCTATGTTGAGTGGCAAGCCGAGCCAATATGCATGATGCATTAGCTCACACTTTATCTTGTGATGTATGACCCCTCGACTGCAGTAATATGCCACGGTCCCAAGCTAGCCCCTGTGCTGCCGACTGGCACACGCCCTCGAAGCAGAAGCCGCATTCCGGGTCAACCTTCATCGGTCAATCTCTCCGAAGATATGAAAGAAGGTTTTCTCATCTAGCGTCCAGCGCATGAAGCAAGTCTTGCTTTCCTTGGTCATTATCAGCACCAGTCCCCTCGACGGCTGATTAGCTACCACGCTTGCGCCGCATCTGAGTGTGTAGCACCGCTAGAATAATACTGCACAGTTAACACATTGCTAACCAGACGACCTTTTTCAAAATGAGACAGCCCTCTATAGCATTCCCTGATACGCTCGTAGCCAGGAGGCGATTACACAAGCCGAAGCGCAAGCTGCAACAAAAAAGACGTTCGGAGGCCGAACACACCTTCCCGCTGTCTCGTCCTCCGTCACAACTTGATCGGCCCCTTCATGGATAATTCCCGAGTTGAATTCCCTCCCACCTATAAAAGCGTTGATTCCACCACCTGGTGCGAGAAGCTGAGAACGTTAACCTAAGAAAACACTAGAAGTTCGCACCCCGCAGGTTAACATCACCACCTGGTCTATCCTTGCGTAAACCAATGATCTTT
>RYFJ01003787.1:0-91295 GCA_003991445.1 Oryza meyeriana var. granulata | reverse complement strand
AATCCCCGATACTCCTTTAATAGTGTTACTCCTCAATTCTTCTCGAAGTCCCGATCAGGACTTAACCTTCTGCTAATGACGTCGGCCTTATTGGCTTATCTCCTGGTGCTATGTCAATTTCTTCCAAAAGAAGAAAACTCATCGGCCGACGTAAATCCTGTGTCCCCAAATTTCCCCTCAAAGTCTTTCAATGGAGCCCATCCAGGGCAACTCCAGTAACAATTCAGAGCCGACTTGCTAGATCGGCTGTATCCCTGGCTAGTGACCTCAAGGTAGTCTCCTTCCCATATTTTTTCCGGATAGGCAGTCAACACCATCGGCTTCCCAGACTGGTAGATCGGGTCATTGTTGCAATGTTGGCTTGACCGATCTGCCAAGACCACTTCGACTTGATCTCCCTACCACTGTATCAAACATTGATGCATTGTCGAAGGCACGCAACAGTTCGCGCGTGAATCCAGTCCTGCCGAGAAGCAAACTGCATGACCCCTTTTCTGTCGATGACGAAATAAAAACGTGGTGGGTAATGTCTTATTCCCCACGGTCAACTCCACAATTCAATACGCCTTTCGCTTCTGATGATTCCCACCAAGTCTTTTAGCACCATATTTGTCTTGATCAGATTCTTCGGCAGTCTTCCCAATTTCCGAAATGTGGCATGAGGCATGAGATTGACTGTGCTCCCCATCAACCCAACATCGTTGTCATCGGGGCTTCCCATTTCACATAGCCCTTGAATATATAACGGTTTTAAGGTGCGATGCTCTGACTCTTCAGGCTTATCAAATATAGCCTGATCGGGTTGCAACGTCAGTTGAGTAAAAATCTCCTCATCGCCTTCTTCATCTGATGAAAGTGCTTTGTATTCCCGAGGTAAAAAGAACACCATATTTGCTGGGGCCGATTGATCAGGTTCATCGTCTTTTCTCTTCATGCGCCAAACCTGTTTAGTTTTCTTGTGATGATGATCGGCCTCTGCCTGATCTTGACTCTGTTCTTCTTGTTGTTCTCGGTGTCGTAGTCGCTGTGCCCTTCTCTTCTGATTCTTCGTGAATATCTTACTAGGGCACCATTGAGGATTCTGGACTTGTTCCTCACGTACTTCCTCTTCATCCTCCTCAAGAGAACTCTTCATGGATCGGCCCTAATCGGCTATGAACTGACTCTCTTTTTCCAAGCGACCGATACTGTGAAAACCCCCTGTCACAGCCCCAAATCTAATTCCAAGTAATTAGGGTTATAACCTACTGCCACTAGAGTGCATAAACAAAATCCTTGCTATGTCGCTTCATGCAAAATTAAAGTTTGCAATATGTAAACCTTCAATAGTTAAAACCCTAATCGGTAAAAACCAAACCTTACCAAATAGTGCATCAAGTTGAACAGAAACATATGTGGGAAATAAATTTATTCAAATACTATTTTAGTTACCATGAATCAATATAATTTTCCAGAATTGATTTCCATTAGTTTAGACCCTCACAAATTCCAAACAAAGTTTCAAGCCTGGATTCCTTCTCTTTGCCATATGCATGGGGTACAGTCTAAGGATTTTTCTGAAAGATGTTAGGTTACACACTTAAAACCATGGAAAAATTCCTGTAAGCACCTATCTCACCAAATCAACCCACTATAAATTTTTACATAATTTTTATCACTTCAATAAATACTTCAACCAAGGTCCCTCAAATCAGCCAAAACTAGAAAGCTAGCTGAAATGAATTAGTTTTACTTCTAAAATTCACCACATGAAAATTGAAGACTAATTAGACAGAGCCCTTTTTGCCAAAAGTGTGTCCAACATGAACCCTATCATCAGGAATTTTGGATTAATTTATCTCCCAAAGAAAACACATAAAATGATAAGATTCAAGGCACTGGAGAAATGAAACTAAACTGCAGAAAGACTGGATTAGTATGCCTACTTTGCTTTTTTCACCAGAGATGAACCGACCTCTTCTAGCAACGATTTTTGGTCAGCAGGTTAAAAACATCTTTTCTTTAACCTCCAGTAATTTTCCCATGAATTATGCTTCCTCATTTAACTTAGTGAACAGTAAATGAAAGACTGCCTGCTTGACAGCTAGCAAGACTTATTTCTGGAGATTTCTCCTCTCTCAAGTCACTGACCAATGGGACCCACAGGACCCTGGCCCACTGGTCAGTCATAGCACAACATGGGACAGGAGTGTTTCACCCAGAATCCTACCATCCTCCTCCATGTCACCTAGAATATCACTACAAGGGACCCACAATTCATAGACTATACCTAGCCAAAATTGTGTTAGGAAAATGTGGTCTTACATGTGGGACCCACCAAGACCACTGTGGAATGGAGCAGCTCAACACTGCATGGCACAGGTGTCGCTGCCTCCTTCTCCTTCTCCTCAACAAGCTCACAAGGACACTGAATAAGCACTTGATCTGGGAAACCTCTCGACCATCTCGACTCAAACTTCGCTTAGAAGAACCTCCTCTCTCATCCTCTTCACGCTCCCACCGAGAAAACCGACGAAACCCCCAAAGATCAGCCCGGCGGTGAAGTCATCTCCTCCGCTGCCGTGAGTGTTCGACCGAAACTGAGTTTCCTCTGGTGAAATCCATCCTCTTCCCTTAGCCAGAACATGATGAGCACCTTCTGATTGTTCCATTTTCATACTTGGTTGCCCTAGGATCGCCGGTCGAAGCCGCCGTGCTTCGCTCTCCAATCTGCAGCGCCGCCGCCGGCGTCATCTCGTCGTTCCGGCCGATACAGTACACCGCCGACCGAGCCCTTGCGCCAACCTCATCGCCCCACTTCCAGAAGACCCCGGGAGAAGGAATCAGGGAAAGGATGTAGTGAAGCTCGAAGATCAAGGTCATCTTCCCCAAGTCCGGCCAAACTGCCGCCGCCGTCGATTTCTTTCTCTCTGGTAGTCCTCAGTTCCATTCATTGCACAGGAGCCATCACTAGGAAGTTTCTAACCTGTTAGACACCTCACCCCGACTGCAGAACCCCGGGAGAAGGCCACCGGTGTGAAACCGAAGGAGTTCGCCACCGCCGGGCCAAGTTCGCCGTCGCCGTTGCTGTTTCCGTTTCACCGAGACCAGCACAACCTTCAGTGAGCATCTTGGTACCTTTTAGACGCTAAGGCATGCTTTGTTTTGGCCTGAAACCGCCCGTAGCCGAGTCGGCCTAGCTAACCCGAACCACTCCGCCGCTGGAGCTCGCCGGCTCTGTTTGCCCGCGTCCTTCTCTATTCGCCAGGCCGGACCATACACTCCGGGAACGGACGGTCCGATCTGTGCGCCCGCGCCCTCACGCCTGTGCCCTCGTGCCCGCGCCCTCGCGCCCGCGCCCTGCTCTGCTTTGCCTCGCTGGCCTGCGGGCCCGAGCTGCAAGGGAAATCAGAAAAGAAGAAAGAAAAAGAAATAGGAAAATTAATTAAAAGATTTATCTTACAACAGAAAAATGGCTAAACTTTGCAAAATCCATAACTTCTCCATTTTGACTCCAATTTGAGTGAAACCAATTTTGTTAGCTCTGTAATTTGTGCAAAAACTTTATTACTGTAAAATAAAATAGGACAACTTCTGTACAGAAAATATCCATAAAAAATAATATGAAGCAAAATTGACTTATTTCTGGGCTTAATAACTTGAAATATTCCCATAAAATTCATCCTATTTGCTAAAAGTGTGAAACCACTTCTGTTAAACTCAGAAAATTTTAACCTTACTGTGGAAAAGTTGTATTTGATAAAAATACCTCCCAAAATAGGCCTAAGTAATTTTCTAACCTTTCTTGTTGTTAAACTTGTAAAATTCATATCTAAATCATTTTAAATCGGATTTCAGTAAACCAAATTTTGTCGGAACCAGGAAGATATGTATTTTCACATAAAAATGCTCACACTCATAAAATCCTACCAGAGAAGGCAAGCATTTAATTTCCACTTAGAGTTTTTCCTATAGTTTCGGCTTTTTACCGTTTTCAGCCCCTTCTACCTTGTCATTTTTGTATCTCCCAATCCAGGGATGCAAATGACTTGGTTCTTTCTCCTAAAATCTTGTAGCATAGGACATACCATACCTACTTGTATTTATCTCATAATTAATTGATCCATGTCTTTGCATAGAGACATGTTTTACATTGCTTCTTATTTGCATATTGCTTTTCTTATCGATAGATTCTGAGGATACGGAGTACTGTGGAGATTAACCCAGAGCCTGAGTGTGACCCTCGCTGCAGCAAGGCAAGCGTCTATAGCATATTGAACCTATGTTTTCAATAAATTGATTTGTTTTCCGAAAACAATATCTATATGCATGCTTCAGTCTATTTAAAATGGGAAAACGGGTAGAGTCAATATTACCCAATTGTATGCATTTCCATTCCTTGGTTATTGATGCCATGTTTATACATTGTCACCACTGGTTAAGGACTTTGGGATACTTTTATTTTACCAAATGCTTAGCCATGCTTATTCTAGACTTAGCAAAATCCGATAGATGGAGCTATCGGTTCCAAACTAGTTGAATGCAAATAGATGGGTTAAAATCTGACAAGAATAACTTCTAATTAATATTTGAGAATATGTTTGACTTGGACGGATGATAGGGCGATGAAGGGATGGTGTTTCCCCGATGCACGTAGCTCCGTCTGGGTCGTTAAGGACCGAACATGTTGACGTCTATTCAAGTACCCTACGTACTTCCACACGCCGGGAGTGGGACGGCTTAACTCAGTAGCACGGGAGGCTGTGGCCATCTACGCCCGTCCGTCAGTCGTGAGGAGGGATTTCCGTTGGAGGACCTCGAGCGCGCCTGGACTGGCCGGAGGTGCCTCCCACGACGGTGAGCCCGCCTTAGTCATCACACACGCACGACTAAGTCGTCGGGGGCCCAGACGTGGTTTAGGTGGTCGGGGCTAAGCGTGCAAAAGGTTCTGTTGTGACCTCTAGTCCGCACTCAATGTGTAGAGTGTGGGTACCGACGGGTACGGATCAAACTAGAGTGTAGCCGTTTGGCTTCTATCACATCGTGTGGGTAAAGATGTACACCTCTGATCAGAGTAAGAACTATTCGAATAGCCGTGTCCACGGTTATGGACGACCGCTTGATGTGTTCCTCAGTCATGTTAGCATCCAATTTGGGTTATGTGGTTACCATGACTTAGGATAGTCATGGATGGATGGGTTTATATAAGGGATTATTTTTAATGTTAATTATGACTTGGCTTTAGTCATGAAAAATGGTGTGCTAGTGTAGCACAATTGTTTGGGCAAGGATGGCCCATGCATGAGCTTAAAGCATGGTTTATGCTCATTTATATTCCATTTTCAGAACCATATACTTGCTGTCTTAAAATTTCAGATTGAGTTATTTCACAAAATGCTTATAGTTTCAAGTATTACTTGCTCAATAAAATCAGCTTTGTGCAAAATCAAATCAATATAGCCTTCTTCCTTGATGTAGAAACCAGCATGCTTCCTTTGTACTATTATTATTGTGTAAGTCTTGCGGAGTACCATTCGTACTCACGTTGCTATTTTTCAGGTGAGGACAACGACGAAGCTGATGTGGTCTACTATTATCCTGCCGAGGGTGGCGAGGATATTTAGTAGTTTGAGTTGAGCTCTACCCCCAGTTGGTTGCCCTGTGCATGGGTTTGGCACCACTGGTTCTTGTCTTTTGTGTTTATATTCCGCTGCAAATCTTTTGTGTTACTTTGTGATGAATTAGGGTGTGAACCCTCTATGTAGAATCTATAACCCTGCTACTCGTCTATCCATTTTTAGAGTACTTGTGATGTTTATCAATTGCTTGCGATGAAAGTGTGAGGCTAGTCGCTTTCCTGGGGACTAGCTGAACACGAGTATGAGTTGTGTATAATTGAGATGGTTGGGGGATAGCTATTGTGGTTCGAGTCCTCTGGGGTACGTATCGTGTTTGGTCGCCACCATCGAGTGGTTTGACGGGCGTATGACGGGGAGGACTGGCAAGCTATCCTTATGATTATCTCTTTTGTACACTTCTCAACATTTTGGATTTGTATTGTGAGTGGGTAAAGATTATGGCAAGTCTGCGATGAGGATGGATGGTTACCGTACTTATTTGGTTTTTATTTGAGACCCCATCCATCTAGATAGTTCGCGTTGCCGTAATAGTTACTCTTCATAATGCACTTCCGGGGTGCCCACACCCCCGCTGCTGATCATGCCGATTCCCCATATCACTGCACTCGAGGCAATCTTCAACTAATCGCAATCTCATCCCTTGATCCCAACAGAACCGGAAGAACGGGCAGTCCCAATGCGGATTATATCTTTCTGGTTCATCTCTTTGTTCCTCATATCTTGAATATTTTTCTATCATATCCGATGAAGTAATCCTTGATTTATACCTTTGACGTCTCGCTCCATCGGCCTGATCTCTTGACGATGATCCCGCATAAACCATGTTTACGGGAAACGGGTGCCCATCGATCTTCATCGGCTTCTTGTCTTCGAATCTGATTCTGCCCTGTTCGACAGCCGACTGAATTTGTTGCCGAAAAACCTTGCACTCATTAGTATGATGCGATATAGTATTGTGCCACTTGCAATATCTTTTCTTCTTTAGTTCTTCGGCTGATGGAATCACGTGATTTGGCGGAAGTTGTATCTGCTTCTCTTGTAACAGCAAGTCAAAGATTTTATCGGCTTTACTAATATTGAAATCATACCGCTCCTCCTTGCCGATATCCTTGACCCATGGGCATGACACTGATTTCTTGTTCCTGGCCCACTCCGCCAATCCAACTTCAGCATCAGATTCCTCATCGTCTGAATCCGATGAATAGACCTGTACTTGAGCAACCCTTCTCTGGTACTTATCCCTTTTTGGCTCCTGAAATCGGCTTTCATGAGCCGATACCTTCTATACCAGGTGCGCCAGGGACTCGAATTCTTGCGAAGAAAATCTCTCCTTAATCAGCGCCAAGAGACCCTGGAAAGCCAGATCGGCCAGATGCCCATCGCTGAGGTTTAAACTATAACATCAGTTTCTGATATCCCGAAATCGCTGAACATATTCCGGTACTGTTTCATCTGGTCGTTGCTTAACCGATGTCAAATCTGACAGTCTCAACTCATGAATTCCAGCAAAGAAATATTTGTGAAACTGTTTTTCTAGATCGGCCCACCCCTGAACGGAATTCGATGGTAATGAAGAAAACCACGTAAAAGCCGATCCTGATAGTGATAAGGGGAAAAACCTAACCCTCAGAGCCTCTTCAGCCGATGCCTCCCCGCACTGTGCCAGGAATCGGCTGACATGTTCCACTGTAGACGTGTTGTCCTGCCTTGAGAACTTAGAAAAATCCGGGACCCTGTATCGGTGTGGTAATGGAACCCTGTCGAACCACTCAGGATATGGATGCCGATACATGAATGTTTGTTCCTTGGGCTTGATCCCGAACTGCTCCCTCACTATTTCAGCAACCTTAGTTGATAGATCTTCTTCCTTCAGGTTGTCTTGTTGATACTGCACCGGTGGAGTTTGTTGTCAATTCTGTCTATTACATTCCCTCTGGTAAGTACCTGGATCGGCCCCGCCTCCTGGGTAATTTTGCTGATATCCTCCATAGTAAGAAGACCGATGGTACCCAGCAGGAATATCCTGTTGCCCCCCAGCCTGGTTCTGTGTAAACATGTTTTCTGGTATATCTCTGCTGATGTTGTAAGCAATCTGAGTCGGTTCAACCTTCGGTGGGAGGTAAACAGGACCCCGAGCAGGCTCTTGAATAATTGATCCATCCACCGTCTTCTTTATAAGATTATGAAGTGTGTTCACCAGAATTCCGGACTGATTAATGAGCGCGTGATGAACTGCTTCATTCACCATCTCTTGTAAGGGTTTTACCGGTGGACTCTCAGGTGGCGTACGGCTCGATTCTCCAACCAATACTGGCTTCGGAAACTGGGATTTTTGAATCAGCTCTTGCCTTGTCATGCTGAAGGACTCTAAGCACAGCTTCTGAAAGTTGGCCATAGTTTGCTCAATTTGTTGTTTTTGTTCTTCTGTTAAATCTTCCATGCTGACCGGAATTATGTTGTCTGTTTTGACTTCTTTCCCGGCCATGTTGCCAATCTGATTGTTGAAAACTTCGCGTTGAAACTTTGCATTGAAACTTCGCGTCCCACTGGGTGTGCCAAAAACGTGTTGACGCCGAAAACCCACCGGGGGCCGTCCGGCGTCTGGGAGACATGCGAAGGCCTGGGAGATTTGCTTTACTCCAGTGCAGGTCCTAAAATCTTGAGGTTCATAGGCGTGCCAGTCAATTTGACTCTGCAATTGACACGGAAAGAAGATGTCAAATTCGTGAGCCAATCGCTGAAGCCGGCTTGGACTCATCTCATCCGCCGATGGCCGATATGCACTGTAGCACTTATACATCGGCTAAAAGCCGATGACGGCAAGAGTAATAACATAATAATAAACAAGTATTGCGCTAGCCCATCATCGAAGGGATGCTAGAAAACCAGCTATAAACTTGGTAAAATAAACGAGCAGAATGCATAAGTAAATAGATTAAATAAACTTCAGCCGATCACTTGTACGTTTAAAGTTACTGATATTGCTGTAAAGATACCTGCCTTGTGCCCGTCCTCGGGCCCTTACTCACATCGGGCTCCCGGGATCTTCATCGCTATCCGTGCCCGTGGCCCGGGTTCTTACCTATGCTCGTGCTGGGTCCTTACCTGAGGTCGTCCCGGAACTTGACTGAGGTCGTGCCCGGGAATTTGGCTGACGTCGCATTCGGATCGGCAGAATTAAACCAATCGGCTAGCCCTTAGTCGATTATAGCAGTAACGCAGGCAAGACATGTATAAAGGCAAGACACGCATAATCGGGCTATATTTAATAAGGAATAACTTATCGGCTAAGCACTCCGATACAACATCGGATCGCATAAAACCCATTGGCTTATTAAGGGTAACGTTATGATTCAGTCTAGTAGATCGGACCCAACCGTTGCATGCACAGACTGATTAATAATAACGAGATCTCAATTTAGGCCGATAGATTCTGATGCGTATCGTTGATGCCTAAAAAACATGATAACTTATCCGGCTATACACCCCGATAAGACGCTTGCACATTAAAGTTAATCGACCTAGCATGGAACAATTTATCGCTAGCAGTTTAGTAGGTCGACCTAACCGATGCAGCACAAAAGAGGATGATAAACCGTTCCTAGCAAGCCGATGACGATCTATCCACCGCGTGATGTGATATACCTAATCAATCTATGAGATCAACTAAACTGATGCAAACCATAGATAAAATAAATATTATCATGGTAAGCCGACTACCATAAACGACTAGAATATCGGACCTAACCGAGGAAGTCCTAGCCGATAGGTAGCCGGGGTGACGAGACTTACCCTCTCGCAGGAGGTCGGAACCTGAACCGATGCAGCCCGGCTCGAGAAGCAAGATCCCGTCGGAAGGGTGGCGATGCGCCGAAATTGTATTGATCGAGTGATAATTTACACGGTCCCCGGGCGTACGTATTTATACCCCGAGTTACATGAGTCCTTATTGGACACGGTACATGATTTCCTAATTATAACAGAAAACTTTTAACAAGGCCTGACCAGACACGAGGTCAGGTTTCCTAAAGATAAACACTTGCCTAACTAATAGGTACAGTAAATAACTGCCAAACAGCGGTCTTCACGGCTCCCTCCCAGAATCGGTCTCTTCTGGATCAACTTCCACCAGTTGACTGCAATTCCCCTTTGACCGAATCTGACATAGGGCCTTACCAAATTTTGGCGTTAACACAATCCTTGGAAGAGGATATTTGTTCTTTATAGTAGCTTCATTGAGGGCGCGATAATTCACACACATCCTCTTCGTCTTTTCCTTCTTCTCCACAAAAATGATTGGGGCTCCTCATGGTGAAGTGCTAGGATGGATACACGCTTTCTTCTTCAATTCTTCCAATTGTTTCTTCACTTTTGCCAATTCATTGGCGGTCATGCGGTAGGGTCTCTTAGGGATTGGGGCAGTTTCGGGTACCAAATCTATCCGAAATTCGATTTCCTTTTCCAGTATCATTCTAGGTAAATCATTGGGAAAAACATCGGGGTACTCTTTAACCACAAGGATCTCCCCCAAGCTGAGTTGATGCAACCTTTGCTGTGTTGAGCATGTGGGTTGAGCATAGAAGGCTACTTGTCGATGTTTTAGACCGGCAATAAATATATGGGGCTACTCGGCGGGTGGAAACTTGATGGATTGCAAAGGAACACGCAGAGATTTTATACTGGTTCAGGCCCTCCGATTGTGAGGTAATACCCTACGTCCAGTTGTGGTGTCATTCCTTTGAGGATTTGCAGTGGTGATTTTGGTGAACCAACTCAACCTCGCCCTTAGGGGGCGCCCTGCCTCCCCTTATATACTGGGGGACAGGGTTACAAGGTAGGAGTCCCAACCGGATTACGGCCAAGGGATCTCCTCTTAGAGATATAACGCACCCAACTAGGACCGTGTTTTCCTTATTGTACAAGGCAAAGTCTGCTAGGGATTACTATATCTCTAATTACAAGGCTAGGCCCATCCTCTATCCGAGTGGCCCATATGCTTGTCATGAGGTACCCGAGGCCCATGGCACCCACAGTAGCCCCTGAGACCTTCATAGTTGAGTCACAGCTGATGCCGAGTGCTCATCCTCCACGGTGAAGTCTTCCCGAGTGCATTGCTCCCGAGTACTCTTTGTCCGAGTGCTGCTTCTCCCGAGTTCTACTTCATGTCAGCTGGCAGCGAGGCTATGAAGGGCTCCATGTAGAAGTATGAATAGTGTGCACTGAATAGGTGCACCTATTAGGTGTAGCCCCCGACTTTGTGCTTAATTGTGAAAACAATTAAACATAAAGTCAAAAATCTTTAACCTTGTGGTCTTTCCCAAGTAGATTACTACTGGTATGTGAGACTCTTCGGTATCATGTCAACCGGAATAAACTTTATAGTCTTGCCGAGTAGGGAACTACTCGTATGTAGGACTCTTCGACTTCGTGTTAGTCGGAATGTGTGTTTATAGTCTTGCCGAGTAGGATGCTACTCGTATATGGAACTCTTTAGCTTCATGTCAGCTGGAAAAGGGGATTTATAGTCTTTCCCAAGTGGCGTCCCACCCAGAAGTTAGACTCCTCTGCATCATGTCAGCGGGAATGATAAATTTATAGTCTCTCCCGAGTAGTGCACTACTCGAAAGTTAGACTCTTCAGCGTCATATTGTTGACGCCGAAAATCACCGGCAGCGTCGGGAACGAGCCGATGATATGGTTCGGCGCCTAGAGACACGCGAAGGCCTGGGAGATTTGCTTAACTCCAGTGCAGGTCCTAAATCTTGAGGTTCGTAGGCGTGCCAGTCAATTTGACCCTGCAATTGACAAGGAGATAGAAAATATTAGATCGTTGAGCCAATCGGCTGGAAGCCGAATTGGACTCGCTCTATCGGCTAATGGCTGATATAGACGAGCACTTACACATCGACTATAAGCTGATGATGGCATTGACAAGGAAAAATAATTAAATTAATTAACTACCCTATAGCCGATTGTAATAGAGGCGTAAGTAAACAAAATAACAAATAAACAGTACAATCGGCTTTAGATGAGACGAAACCTAGTAGCTGCCGATGGCCGTACTGTTAATGTCAACCTTGACAGATCGGACCGAACCGAGACAGTATAAGATTAACATTAACACTAGACTGATAGAAACTAGATTAATCGTGCTTACCATGATAGATCGACTGGGTATAAAGATAATTTATCAGCTAAACACTCCGATAAGACATTGCATAAACATCCATCGGCTCAGTAAGGATTGAATTATTATCACCAGTCTAATAGATTGGACCTAACCGTTGCAGCACAGACTGATGATGATAACAGAACCTCGATGGGCCGATAGATCTAATGCAATTATGATGTAAAATATGATAACTTGTCGGCTATACATCCCGATAAAATGCTTGCATAAAACCGATCAACCTAGCAGGAATAATTTATCACGCAGTTTAGTAGGTCGGACCTAACCGATGCAGCACAAACTAATGATAAGTTACACCCAGTAAGCCGATAAGCCTATGCACGCATGATGTGATATATCTATTCGGCCTATGAGATCAAACCTAACTGATGCAGCCGTAGACAGAGCAAATATATCGTGGTAAGCCGACTACCGTAGACCAACTAGAATATCAGACTTAACCGAGAAAGTCCTAGCCAATACGGTAGTCGGGGTAACAAGACTTACCCTCTCGCAGGAGGTCGAACTTAACCGATGCAGCCCAGCTCGAGAAGCAAGAACCCGTTGAAAAGGGCGGTGATGCGCCAAAGTTTGTATTGATCTGTGAGATGATTACATGATCCCCGGGCATACGTATTTATACCCCGAGTTGATACAGTCCTAATCAGATGCGAAACAGAAGTTTCCTAATTATAAAAGAAAAATAACAAGTCTTGATCAGGCACGAGATCAGGTTTCCTAAAAATTATTATCTCTACCTAATTTATAGATAAGATACTAACTGCCTCTCCATGGTCTTCACGATTCCTTCTTGAATTCGGCTTCTTCTAGATTTAATTCCCGCCAGTTAACCGTGATTTTCCTTAACCGAATCCAATAAAGACCCGTACCAAATTTTGGCGTTAACACATATCGGTTGGAATGATGTTGCTTATGGCAACTGATGGCCACGCATGTAGGCCGAGTACCACTATATGAAAATAAATCCACGGCGTGGTCAGGTGTACTCGAGAAAGATACCTGCATCCCCAATGTTAATGAAGACCAGCTTGTGATCCTTGTAAGGATATATCCTCGAGACCTGTGGATAAAACAGATACCCAAACGTATATGTTTAGCAATAAGGCTCTCATGAAGCATATCTGTTTACCTCATCGGCTCCTGTTGGTAGCACCAGCGCTATAATTTCAACTCAGCCTGCGGGCGGCCCACATGGAGCATGCTACTGTAGGAACTCATGTCTTGGTGGTTGCTACCAAATAAGCTGGCCTGAACCGACCTACCCAGCATAGCTCTATAGAAGTAGCATCCATCGCATGTCAGGATGAGTACTCAAGCATTGGTAATTGCAATCAGCCAGAAGAATCCTTGTCGGCAAGCCTTTCCGACTTATAATTTCTCCGAGTAGTTGACCCCTTACGTTTAAGCACTCTGCCCGACTAATCATAGCCCCCTAGCGTCGAGAGTTGGCTCATGGATCTTTCCCAGACACGCGTTTTGGGTGACTTGAGTTCGTCTTTCATGGAGCAAAGTTTCACGGATCAGGATTTATGCTACTCGAATACTTTTGCAATCATTTAAGAGAAAAAACAGAAGAAAGTGCAGCTTGTACACCTATTAGGTGTAAGCGGCTACGGCATTGGTGAGGCCAAGTGAAGAAATATTTATCAGGAAGTGACTTAGCTGTTCGGTATGTTGGAGTGGGGATGCCATCCTTGCGTTTGGGCTTTTGAGCCCCCGAGCATGTCACTTGTTGTTCTGATAATCTTCAGTTGTTGAAGGTCGAAGACGGTTGTGACCGACTGCCACAATGAAGCCGTCCGATTTGCGTTTGTGATTCCCAGCTTTAGTCGGGACCGCATTGTCGGTGCCCTCCCGCTTCTTCTATTAGGATGCCTTTTTGTCTTCAAGGGCCTCAGCAACAGCGTGGGCTGAGTCAGCGTATTTGTTCACCATGTCGAATAGAGCCTTGATAGAGTTGGGAGGCTTCCGAGTGAATTTGTCGATGAACGAGGTGTCTTTGACTCCTTTTCGAAAGGCGGTGATGACGACCTTGTCCTTGATCTTCAGGATTGAATTTTTCTTCTCAAAGAACCTCTTGATGAAGTCACGAAGAGACCCGTTCTTCCTTTGATGCAACTGATACAGGTCGTGCTCGGAAGATGGCCTCTCGTGTGTCCCCTGAAAGTTGGAGATGAGGCGTTCATGGAGTTCTCCCCAGGAGCCAATTGATTGCTTGGGAAGTCCTGTTAGCCATGTCCTCACTGAGTCGGCTAAAGCAACTAGGAGGTAGTTAGCCACGACTTTGTGATTTCCTCTGGCTGCTCGAATCGCCAAAGTGTAGACTGTGAGCCAAGACTCGGGGTCGGTCCTGCCGTTGTATTTTTCGATGCCTGTAGGCTTAAAACCCGACGGCCAGTCGACCTATTGTAGCTCCTAGGTGAAGGCTGGTATGCCTTCATCATCCTGAGGGCTCTGACTCCGAATACGGCGGCAAAACCGCTCATGGTGGAGGCCAAAACGCTT
This sequence comes from Oryza meyeriana var. granulata, assembly GCA_003991445.1. Classification (NCBI taxonomy): domain Eukaryota; kingdom Viridiplantae; phylum Streptophyta; class Magnoliopsida; order Poales; family Poaceae; genus Oryza; species Oryza meyeriana. The sequence goes on along the minus strand of RYFJ01003787.1, from coordinate 76,982 downwards.
GTTCTTGTCTTCCAGTTGGCGTTGCTCATCTTCTTCTCGTTCACGGCACCGAGCAATGATGTCTTGCCGAAGGTCGCGCCGTAGTCGGTCTCGGAGGTCCTGATCGTCCCAACGGTTGCTTTGACGTCGCCGTTGTCGTTGGGGTTGCCGAGTGACGCCTGGCGTGCCTCCATGTGCTGCTGACTAGAGCCGGCCGCTTGGTGTCACTTTGAGGTGGACGAGACTACTATTAGGGATGCCGACCAGTTGGTCGGTATGAGGGTATCACCTGACTGTTGGTGCTGCTGACATGCAGCAGCGGTAAGCATGGCTTTTATCCTTGCGATCGTCGGGGTGGCCTGGTGATCAGGCCCGAACTGGAGTGTCTCCAGTAGAGTTGCAGCGGCCACGATGTTCTGTTGGGGAGTAACGAAGACGTCGTGGTCGCCGACTAGGGTTTGGAGGATTTGTTGCTGAGCGGTTTGCCCAGCCCTGCGTAGATCATTGTTGTGGGCGTGCAGGCGTCTTGCTTCTTCCTCCCGTTGTTCTCGCAGTCGGCAGGCCTCCTCTTCTTGTTGCTCCTCTTGTAGTCGGCGTGATTCTTGAGTAGGAGTTGAGCCTTTGGATGCCATGAAGATTTCTCGTGGCGGAGAGAAGCTTGCCGAACTGTTGTCCGACTTAGAGTCGGAGTCCGACTGAGAGTCGAAGCCGGAATAATTGATGGGGGTGATTACAACTCCGACCTCCCTAGATCCGATCTCGAGCGGCTCGGGGCCGTATCTGAGTCGAACTCTAGGGGATCGGGTTTGCCGCGTCGAATGTAGATTGTAGATATCCGCGGCGTCGCTGAGTCCGAACGGAAAATTGACGATCTTTTCCTTTTTTGGCCCGATCTCGGCCGGCTCAAAACCGAGTCCGAGTCGAACACCGAAAGAAAGAGTTGTCCCTAGACTCGGGCGTATTGGAGATCGCCCCAGCATGTCGTGAAAGATTGCTGCAGCATCGTGTAGGCCGACTAGCAAGGAGTCGGCTGGTTCCTCGGCCAGTTGGATCGGGTCCGTGTCGGCCAAGGTGAGATTGTCGAACATGTCGGCAACAAAGTCGAGGCTTCCGAATGAGATTGTATCTCCGGGAGAGAATTTGTTGCCGTCGACTCCGATTGCTGGATCCATCGAGCTTGTTGATGTTGATCTTGCCGAATCCTCTACCTGGCGCGCCAACTATCGATGTTTTACACCGGCAATAAATATATGGGGCTACTCGGCGGATGGAAACTTGATGGATTGCAAAGGAACATGCAGAGATTTTATACTGGTTCAGGCCCTCGATGTGAGGTAATACCCTACGTCCAGTTGTGGTGTTATTCCTTTGAGGATTTGCGGTGGTGATTCTGGTGAACCAACTCAACCTCGCCCTTAGGGGGCACCCTGCCTCCCCTTATATACTGGGGGACAGGGTTACAAGGTAGGAGTCCCAACCGGATTACAGCCAAGGGATCTCCTCTTAGAGATATAACGCACCCAACTAGGACTGTGTTTTCCTTATCGTACAAGGCAAAGTCTGCTAGGGATTACTATATCTCTAATTACAAGGCCAGGCCCATCCTCTATCCGAGTGGCCCATATGCTTGTCATGAGGTACCCGGGGCCATGGCACCCACACTACTAGTTGATCTGCTCCATTATTCAAGATGACCGTTCTCTTGGCACAATCCAATACTCCTTGAAATTTGGTAAGCCAGTTCATCCCTAGTATGACATCTAGGTCTTTGGTGTCTAGAAGAATTAAGTTGGCTAGAAAAAAAAGCCCTTGGATTTTTATGGACACAGAAGGACAAAAATGCCGAGCTGGCATTTGCCCGCCGGGGGTAGTGATCACCATATCATTCCTAAGTCCTTCTACCCTTAAACCATGTTTCCCCAAAAATATTCTAGATATGAATGAATGCGTAGCTCCAGAATCAAATAAAAATGTAGCAGGTACGGAATTAACAGGGAATGTACCGACTATGACATCCGGAGTAGCCTATACATCCTCTGCAGTGACATGATTGACACGCCCCCTTGTAGTGTTGCTGCCGTTGTTGTTGTGGGGAGGTGCCTGTCCTCGTGGACAGTTGGGCTATGGGCATTTGTTGTTGAAGTTCCTGATAGTTGAAATAGAGGAGGACCTTTCCACTGCCGTCCTTACGTACATTTCCCCCTAAGATTGTGATGTGGCCACAGTTGGTCTACGAGGAACGGAGTTGTTTGGCTGTGGTGGAGCTGGCCTGTTGACGAACTAGGGTCTTGTTTGAGCAGTCTGGCGGTTCTACAAACCCGATGAGGATCCAGGTAGTGTCCGAAAATCACACAACCATTTTTATTTGTAAGTATATTAATCCTCGTCCTAGGAGGCGAGGTACACAATACAAAGTTCTTTAATACCAGAGTACAAATGTGGAAGTGATAACATAGTATAAATTATTACATGGGTGACCAAAGGCCCAACATGTAAAGATAAACAAATAAAGTTCATAGCTAGAAGAGCTCGGGACCAGGCCCATAGGCACTTGACGGCAGGACCAAGCTAGACATTGAAGCCTTCATCTCCAAGGAACTCATCATCTAGATTGGGGATAAATAGAGCAAGACAGATTGGGGATAAATAGAGCAAGACTGAGTACTTCCAACGTACTCAACAAATCACACCCGGGAAAAATGCACAAATAATGTTAAGAGTGTACAAAGGTATTTAAGGCGCTATTTTGCACTAAACAACATTTTATTTTATTCAATAACCTTTAAAGCATTTTTTTGGAATACGACTCTATTTCTATTATCAAAATTATCTCTAGTGTTGCGTATACCACGCTTACCATGTTCTTGCCTAAACCCAAGGCCAACCAGAACCATCCCAGTCAACCAACAAATTTTAGTCATTAATCCATAATTCCATTTTTAACAGAAGAAACCACTAACTTGGGTACATTGCTAGGCTTGTCCATAACCGAGGGCGTGGCTATTCGAATTGATTATACTCTGGCTAGAGGTGTACATCTTTACCCACAAGACACAACTCCCTCACGTGTTCCCACGTGCCTCATACCACCACAGTATGTGGTGTTGGCGATGAACCAGCGTTGAATACTCGGTGTGCGCACTGTTGTAAATCCGGCAAGAAAACAGAGTTCCTGCGAAAGGAAGAACTGAAGCTTTTGTGGGGCAATTTTCAGGGTTTTCTCATTCAATTGAATGCAATAATGTGTACAAGAACGAAATCTACTACTGCTATTTATACAAAACGAATTTGGGACCGAATCCTAAACGATCCTGTCAAAATGATCCGATTTTCCTGAGTCCACCTTCCGAACTCTGTGCACAGCTCGACAACATGCATCTGCCCAATGTGCGCTTGACGAAATCTTCATCGCTGCAACTTTGTGCATGCCCAAAGAACTTGCAACAGCTAATGGGACAACACCAGGGATTAGGATCTAACAAACTCCCCCATAATCCTGGTGAGTCCTAAGATCACGAACACCTAAAAGGTGTCTCATAGTTACCAGCCGTGCCGCTAGCAGTGCCTTCATCAGAACATCAGCTCATTGTTCATTCGTTCGAACGAACTCAGTGATTATCTGTCCTTCCTCGACGCAATCACGAACAAAATGATGTTTGGTGTCGATATGCTTACTTATTCCGTGGAACATCGGGTTCTTTATGAGCGCTATGGCAGATTTGTTATCAACAATTAACTTCACCTTCCTGGGCTCACCACAAATCAACTCGGCTAGAAGTGACCTGAGCCAGACTGCCTGGCAGGCTGCGGCTGCTGCAGCCATGAATTCTGCCTCACAGGATGAGAGGGCGGCTGTCTTCTGCTTCTGGGAACACCATGAGACAATATTTCCATTGACATAGAATGCCATTCTTCCGGTGCTTTTCCTGTCATCAAGGTCGCCGGTGAGATCACTGTCTGTGTAGCCGGCAATCCTGAATTCTTCTCCTCCTCAGCCATACCTGAGACTGAAATTCAGTGTTCCCTTCAAATATCGCAGAATCTTCTTCACAGCCTTGTGATGCAGGACAGTAGGCTGCTCCGTGAACCTGCTTGCCACTCCTACGGCATAGGCCAAATCTGGCCTTGTGTGAAGGAGATAACACAGGCAGCCAATCATCTGACGATACCGAGTGCTATCGACAGTTGGGCCATCAGGATCTTTGTGCAATTGCTCTCTGGGCTCTATTGGCAATCTGGTGGAGTTGCAATCGATCATGCCAGACTGGGTCAATATCTTCTTGGCATAGGACGTCTGCCTGATGCAGATCTCCCCATTTCCCTGCATCACCTTAATTCCCAGGTAGAAAGTGAGCAAACCGAGGTCACTTATTTCAAATTGCCCCATCATCTCATGGTTGAATGTCAAGATAGCGGCCGGGCTCCCCCTAGTCAATATTAGATCATCAACATAAACTCCTAGCAGCACGCCACTGTCCTTCCCACCACGAGTGTACACAGCCTGGTCCTATGTGCATCTCACAAAGCCAAGTTGACGTAGGCTTCTGTCAAGTCGCGCGTTCCACACGCGGGGTGCTTGTCTGAGGCCTTATAGTGCCTTGTGCAACCAGAGGACTAAATGCTCCTTGTTCTTGATGACATATCCCTCAGGTTGAACCATATATTCCTCTTCCTCTAGGTCCCCTTTGAGAAAGGCTGACTTGACATCAAGGTGGTGAACTTCCCAGCCTTGATTTGCTGCCATGGCGAGTAGAACTCACACTGTATCCAAATGGGCAACTGGTGCAAAAACCTCTTCGAAGTCGATTCCTTGGCGTTGGACATAGCCCTTTGCCACCAGCCTTGCTTTATGCTTGATCACCTAGCCGTTTGGGTTCTTTTTCAATTTATACACCCATTTCAGTCCTATGGTTTTGTGCCCGGCCGGCAGCGATGCGAGGGACCAGGTTCCATTCTTCTCAATTGCCTTGATTTCCTTCGCCATGGCATCTTCCCAGACTGCCTGGCCTGCCACCTCTCGATACGAGGATGGCTCCTCAAGCTCCATGAGGAGTGCCTCCTCGACAGTCTCCGGGTCTTGCAGCACCACACGTGGCATGTCGTGCATGATGTCCACCATGTCTCTGTAATGAACAGGTCCTCGTTGCTGTCGTCACGGTCACCAGACCAGGGCATGGGCAGCACTGCCCCTATCGTCGTGGTGTCGCTCGACGGCGACAGCGTCGATGCGCTTGGGGGAGAAGCCGGCTCCACGCCGTTGTGTTCATTGGTGGTCTCCAACGATGGAGCTCCTGAGTGGGTGGCCCACGCTGGTGAGGGGATGCCGGGCGAGGCGCCGATGCCCACCCCAGTAGCTACCTCACCGTTATCGTCCTCCTCGACGACAACCGAGTATGAAGGAGAGTTTCCTGCATCATTAGTTCAGCACCACTCCAAATTCTCTTGAAAAATGATATCACGGCTTACAATGATCTTGCCGCGGCCTGGTTCCAATAGACGATGCACCGTCGAGCCGTCTTCTACCCCAAGGCACACAAGCCTTTGGCTTTGATCCTCGAGTTTCTTCAGATGCGGCACCGTGATCTTTGCGTGTGCAATGCACCCGAACACCCGGAGATGTACCAGGTGTGGCTTCCTTCCCGTCCAAGCTTGGAATGGGGTCCGCTTGCCCATTGACTTCGTTGGCAGCTGATTCAGGAGATGAACAGTGTGTCTTACTGCTTCGCCCCAATATTTCCCAGGGAATGACATGCCCTTGAGCAGAGATCGTGCCATTGCCATCACGGTGCGGTTTCGGCATTCCACGATGCCATTCTGCTGCAGAGAGTATGGTGCCGTGAGTTGGCGCTCAATCCCAGCTTCCTCGCACATCTGTGCAAGTTGAGAGGAGAGAAATTCTCCTTCACAGTCCGACCCTAGCACCTTTACACGGCGGCTGGTTGTGGTCTCAGCCAATGCACTGGTTCTTGTGAGTGCTTCGGCAGCTTGATCTTTGCCTTTGAGCACATGAACCCACACCCATCTGGAAAAATCATTGACAATGAGCAAGTAATAGCGATTACCGGCCAGGATTGATGGCTAGATCGGCCCGCACAGATCAATGTGCAGGAGGTCGAGCAGTCCCTCCGCTCGATTCTTGGTGGCCAATGGAAACGGGTGGTGAGCCTGCTTGGAGAAGACACAAGCGTTGCACAATTCCTGAGGATGGGCAATCTGTGGGATGCCTCCTGCCATCCCCTTATCACTCAGGAACTTCAAGGCTTGAAAATTGACATGGCCAAGCTGTGCGTGCCACAACCATGCCAGCTCATCCCTGCTGGTGAGCATGCACACCGGAATCGCAAGCTGAAGATTGATGTGGTACAAGTGGTTTGCAGTCCGTGGCACTCTCATGGTCAGCCGCCAAGGCACTTTGACGAACACCTCCAGTGTGCCATCGTCCATGACAACGCAGTGCCCTGTTTCAGTAAGCTGTCCCAAGCTCACCATGTTGCTGCACAATTTTGGGATGTAATAAACCTCATCCGACAGCCACTGCTAACCATTCTTGCAGCTGAAAAGAATTGAGCCTTTTCCCTTGTTTTCCACCATGCGCCCGTCACCAAATCTGACCCTTCCGGTCACTGCCTCATCGAGTTCTCTGAACTTTGCCTTGTCACCCGTCCTGTGGTTGCTCGCTCCATTATCTAGGTACCAGAGGTCTCCACTAGCATTGCCTTCCCTGGTTAGCTTAATTCTGGCTTGATTGTCTCCTTATGGAACAGCACAGCATCTTGCCGTGCGGGTGGAGTAATCGGCATTTGCTCCATCACCGCCAGGAGCAACGCCAGTTCGGTATCCTCAGCATGAGTGAGGTGCATCTCCTCCATCTTCTTAGGTGCATGACACTGAGAGGCGTAGTGCCCCATTTCATCAAAGTTGAAACAGCAGATGTGACTTTTGTCATGGCTACCACTGCACGCGCCGCCTGCACTATCCTTGCATGGCAAGTCGGCACGGCCACCGCTGCGACCACGGCCACCGCCGTGACCACGCCCTCCTTTGCCATGACCCCCACCTTCTGCAGGTGCCTTGCCTTTTTGTTTGGACGGCTCGCCACCATCCTTCTTGAAATGCGCTTCCCACTCAGCCTGACTGAGCAGCACTTGGCCATCTGCGGTCGCACCAACCCCCTTCTTCCGCATTCGTTCCTTGAACGCCTTGAGCCGACCCACAGGCTCCTTGAATGGCATGGTGCTGAGTTCGTTGAATTGTTCAATGCCAGTGATGATGCTGATGAAGCCCTCTGGAGCACTGTCGAACAGCTTCTTCACTAGGGCGGTGTTTTCGATGTTTTACACCGGCAATAAGAATATGGGGCTACTCGTGAGACCTAAACTTAATGGATTGCAAAGAAACACGAGATGATTTATCTTGGTTCAGGCTCTCAAGGTGAGATAATACCCTACTTCCAGCTGTTGTGTATTGCCTTTGAGGTTTCTCTAGTGAGATTTCGCTATGCCCTCAAGGGGGCACCCTGTCTCCCCTTATATACTGAGGAGACAGGGTTACAAGGTAGGAATCCCAGTCGGATTCTGACCAAGGGATTTCTTTCTAGGAATACAACGTGCCCGACTAGGACTATATCCTTTCCTTGTCGTACAAAGTAATGTATGCCGAGTCCTATTGTATCCCTAATTACAAGATTTGGCCTATCCTCTGTCTGAGTGGCCTTAATGCTTCTCATAAGGTACCCGGGGCCCATGGCCTCCACAGGCATCGTCCAGGGTCACGCCGAGGTAGGAGTACCGAACCACCATGGTGATGAGCTGCCCTGCATACTGGTCTAATGATTTGCCGTCATTCATTCGCATGGTGTCGAATTCTCCTTTCAACGTCTGTAGGCGCATGTCTCGCACTCAATCCGTGCCAAGAAACCTCGTTTCGAGCTAGTCCCACACTTCCTTCGTCGTCTTCTTCTTTGGAACTTGCATAACAAGATCCTCCGGGAGGGCTTGCAGCAAATGCGACTGGCCTTCCTATCTTTCTTTGGATTGACAGCCGCTTCATCGGCTGGCTCAATCGCCTCCCAAATTCCTTGGTCTTCCATCATCACTTGGACGCGAATCACCCAACTGGTGTAGTTGGTGGCCGTCAGTTGTGGGTACAAGAAAGCACTGCCTGTGCTTCCCCGTGTTGAATCCGCTGTGACAATCGACATGGCTTGAGGTCAGCACCACACCTGGATGCTCTAATACCACTCCGTGGCGAGGAACTAGCGTCGAACACTCGGTGTGCGCACTATTGCAAATCCGGCAAGAAAACAGAGTTTCTGCGAAAGGAAGAACTGAAGCTTTTGTGGGGCAATTTTCAGGGTTTTCTCATTCAACTGAATACAAAAACGAATTTGGGACCGAATCCTGAACAAACCTGTCAAAACGATCCAATTTTCCTGAGTCCACCTTCCAAACTCTATGCACAGCTCGACAATGTGCATCTGCCCAACGTGCACTTGACGAAATCTTCATCGCTGCAACTTCGCGCATGCCCAACAAACTCGCAATAGCTAACGTGATGACGATCAGCCTAACTCCTCACATTCTTCATCTACTGCTGCTGCTCCAGCCAATGCATATAGAGGACCTATCACACGAGCACGTGCAGGGGAAATTCAAAACAAGGTGAATCTGTTCCAAAGTACTTTTAATTATGATATCAGTGAGAATAATTTGCTACCTAATAGTTGTACCTTGCTTATGCTTAGGTTTGAGGGAGTTGCATCATTGGAGATTGGAAGACGAGAGGAGGAGCTTGCTGGCCCAACGCTATGTTTAGTGGCGGCGTCCAGATCGATGCATGGAAAGCATGGTGAAGTCTGCATCAACCTTGATGGGGCTTGACTATTTGCGAGAGTTGAGCAAGATCTATTCGTATTGGTCCAATTGCTTAATGGGGAAGATGGGTTCCTATTACAAGTGGAGGAGGACTTTACCTGAAAGGCCTACACGAATTCAACCCTTCCCTCACAAGGAAATAGAAGCAAATTCGGATTTGGCCCAACTCGGACTCGGATTGGCTGTTGGAGTAGTCCAAATTAATTCAGCCCAAACACCCTCATACAGACTCCAATTTCGACATTTGAGTACTTGTTAGAAAGCTGACATCGAGCCCGATGCAGATTGTACTCAGGGGCCACCAGATTCGCTATGGTTACGCCGCAATGACCGAAACAATTAGCCACATGTAATCTGTAGTTATTAGATTGAGTCCTGGTTTGTTTCCAAGTGTTAGGGATGTATATATGTCCATGTACTTGACCAAACCAGGTCAGACCATGTTTATTCAGATGCAAACATTGCTCTTGTTCTTCTCCTAGGGTTTGTGCCTCCACTGCCAATCTAGAGAGGGGAATTGGGAGTTCTGCCAAAGATTGTTCTTGCTTTCTATTCCGGGGAATTGAGGGTTCAATAGGTCCACTCTTGTGTGGTCCAGTGGATCAATCTATCAAAGCGTGTGGTTGTGTGAATTCAAGGTGAAAGGTGCGTTGCACGGGCAGCATGTTGTTCATCCAATTCATGAGGTTGCACGGTGTATCCAGATTCTAAGTCGAGAAGGTCGGGCGCTCCCCGTATCATCTTGGTATCGGAGCTTTGGTTGTCTCGGTAGAATCTTTAACCCTTTGCTATCAATTTTATTCCTGTCCTATACACAAAAACTCTAAAAAAAATTAGCCCCGAGTTTGCATTATGTTTCTAGTGAGTTTTATTAAGTTCTAGTCCATTAGACTTGTGTTTAGTTGCTGATCTTTGTTTTCCTTCATGTTATCTTTGAGCCTACATCACTTTATCTTGTGGACGTGCTCGGATTTACCTTTGCAGTGAATTCTTGAACAGAAACATGGTGGTGTGCTTGACTTTTGTCGCGTTCTAAATTTTCAGTACAAGTCACGTTCGGTAATACAGTCATAATTGTTTCATACGGAGTCGGATTTTGGTGTTTAGATACTTGTTGGAAAGAGCACGTGGTGTTCTACAACTCTCTGTCTCTGGACGAAGTCTCAATTTTGGCTTATATCTTCATGTTTTGGGCCAGCCAAGTTAGTTGCTATTCTGAGTTTGTGTCATCCTTAGTTTCAGTTTTCAGTTCTGAGTTGTGAGTCCCTTTTGTTGTTTACAATATATTTTGTGCTGTGTCCACATAAAAGAAAAGTTTAGTGAACCAATTCTATCCTTTGTGAACACTTTGATCCTATTGAGACTAGCTGTAGGAAGTTGCTCTTGGGCTTTGCACGTGTGTGAATTATATTGAAACATTATATTGGATAGCCATCTGGTGTGCTGATCGTGTAGCAAAAAAAAAGAAAGGAAAAGGTTCAAAAAGAAAGAAAGCAAAAAATAAAGGGTGCTGCGATCACCACATTGATTGACACTATTTTCGGAAGTTATCAATTGGTTATTTGTGCAAATCTTGTAGCCCAATTCTGAGTTTGGGCACTTAGCTAGCGTCTCTCCTTGAACTTTTGCAACACGAGCTTTGGTTTCAAAATCAAATTGTGATAGCTCACTCCTTGGTTGCATAAGTCCCATTATTGTGAAAGTGTACGTGTTGGTTCTACCACGGTGCACAACATCTCTATCATATTTCCAAGGTCTACCTAAAAGTAGAGAACATGCTTGCATTGGAACAACATTGAATATGGCACTATCATGATAATTGCCTACTGAAAACTCCACTTTCACAATTTTACTTACCTTCAACTTACCGCAAGAATTGAACCACTGATGTAATAAGGCCATGGATGTGGTTGTGTAGGCAAACCAAGCTTCTCAACCAAATCAGAACTAGCCAAGTTACTACAGCTCTCGCTATCAATGATAATACGGCATGCTCGATTCATAACCAAAAACCTTGATTGGAACAAATTGTGGCATTGATTTTGCTTTGCTTTCTCCATTTGAGAACTTAGCACTCGTTGTACCAAAGTACTCTCATTATCCTGCAAAAGGTTAGTCACAGAAGAAGGGACAACAAGGGGTTGCTTCTCTAAATGACACACTTTATTTTTGTAAGCAAAATTCTGAGATGGAGAAACAAATTTCTCTCACATAAGCATTTTCATATCGTTCCGAGTCTAAGGCAATCTATCATGTGAAGATGTTATTAAATTTTGCCACCATATTAAAGCATGAGAAGTCAAGACACTAGCTGCATTCTTAATCTTTCGTTTATCACACATATGACAATGAGAAAAAATTTTATCAATCGCAACTTCCCAACTCATGTATGCTTCAGCATCAAATCCATTATACAAAGGGGGAGATGACACAGCCTTACCTTCACTTGTCGAAGGTGATGTGGCAGCTATGGTAGGGCTCTCATCCAAATTCTTTGTCTCCTTTTCGTCCTTGGTGTGAACTATCATAATTAGTGGCAGACAAGAAGAAACAGTAGCTGGCTGCTGATGTCGTCTCAATTGTTCATATTCACTAAGGAGACCTTTCTTACTCTCAGCTATCACCTGAAGGTCTTGTTGTATAAGTTCATGCTATGTCATCACATTCCTACCACTGTTAGTAGAAAATAGAAAACAACAAAAAAGCGTTATCCCTATCAACTACTAGGTAGTGGACGATGGAATCACACACTCTCAAACAACCAAAAATGTCTTACCGAACTCTTATGATATTCTTACCGATTGAAGCAGGTGGTATGACTAGAGATGTGGGACGTGGAGATGTGGGACGTTGACAGAGGTGAGTGTTGCGATTACTCGGATCAAATCTGTACTGATAAGAAGTTTGTGGATTTCGGGAGGCTCAAAAGTATGGTAGCAAGGATTAGCAAAAATTAATAATAGAATAGCAAAGCTGAATAAGTATCCCAAATACTTCTAACAGTCGCTGGCCGAGACACGTTCCTAGAACTAGCCTAACAAGTGAGAGTAAGAAACAAAGGACTTAGGATAACTCTCTCTCACCAAGTCTCTCGAATATCTTGAAAGATCAGCTCAGCAAGACTGCTCACTAAAAATAGCTCTCTATCCTTTTCTTTTTCTTTTTTTTTGTTCTCTCTTTTTTTTCTCTTTTTTCTTTTTTTTTCTCTTCTAGGAGTACACCTAGTACACAAGAAGCACCCACAAAGATTGGCAGCTCGATATAATGCATGGAGTGACCCTGGAAAAACATGCAGAGGCGCTCTTAAAAGCATGCTGGAACTTCGGAGCTTGAAAACTCAGTCTAGCAGGCCCAATTTCACTATTTTAGATTGGCTGAACCCAATAAAGTCAGGGTGGAGTGGATGTAAAATTTTCTATAGATGTCCGCAGATATAAAATTTGCCAAATTCCAAGTCCGTATGCAAACGTTATGGTTGTTTTAAGAAAGGTAGCGCGACTAGGGTTTTGCGGCTCAACCCTGTTGCTCTGGCTAGAGTATTAGTGCTAATAGGTCAAGCGGAGCTGACAAGGAGGCTAGTGATGCAGGGCGATTGACACAAGGTGGCTTGCGACCAATCTAAAAAGGTTTGCAAAAGTGGGTTAAAAGCTCAAGGCAGATTGCAGTCCGAAACCGAGTAGAACTCGATCTCTCAAGGCAGGCTCTCGCGTAGTGCAACAGCTAGAACTAGAACCACGAACACGACTCTAAACCAGAGACAACTAACTTGACCTAGGACACAGACTCAACAAAGCGAAACTAAAATAAATTTTGCAAAGGAAGAAGGAGTTTGGATAGGGGATAAACCTAACATTACGAAGAACACGGTGATAATAATTTTTTGGGTTTTCTGGACTCTAGGTAAAAGAAACAAAGATGGATAAATGGGAACAGATAATACCTATCAGGCAACCTGTGCTTTGAGTACCACTTGATGCCGAGACTAGGTGCCTGATCTTGCCCATAGGTTCAATTTGGCGACATGAAGACATTCACGTTTTGAGGCTTCCGATCAGCGATCATCACCTCGCAACCGCTACACCCACACGTCTAGTTGTTATGAACCACACTCTCACGTAGTCGACCTCACCACGAAGGTTTTATCCTTGCAAGCAATCGAAGAAACTCACAAGAGCAAGGAAGAACACAATCTAAATTGTAGATGAATAATTTAACACTTGAAGTTGGGGTTCCACAAACTGGACTTTGTCAACGGTGAAACTGCGGCATCTGGCGGCAGACTAATCTAAGCAAAACCCAACTCTAAACAATGACGGCTACTGAATATATATATGAGATGGGATGTCCTAGGGTTAACCCTAGGGTGCACACCCCTTGGGCTTAGCCCACAACATAATTACAAGGCCCAAGGTCCAAAACAGACTCGGACTGGAAGAGGTACATGTCTTGTTTCGACGATTCTGGACAGCTCAGGATGAATTTTAATGTAGGACCAAAACCATCTGAAAGTAGATTCCATAAGCTTTCCAACAAGTACCCATGGGCCCCAAAAATCCTTCTAGATCAGCGACTAGGTCTGTTTGAAGTTGATGCTGTCAAGAGGCCCGAATCCGAATCCAAAACACGCAGAACTTCATCTGTTGCCTTCTATGGACCAAAAGTGACGTGGTGATGTAGGAGTAGACTTGGCTAAGGTCTTGGTTTGGTCCCCAATCAACTTCTTTGATCATCCATACGTTCCTTGCGCTCGGTCTCTTTCCCTTCACCCAAGCAAGTATCTCTGCAAACGAAAACACACAAAACTCATGATGCAGTAATGGCTGTTCAAATATATAACACGTAAATCTTACGTAGAAAGTATGCACCTTTGGTTGATAAATACATAAGGTAGCTATGGTCATATTCGAGCTAGTGATGTCCTCATCACCTAGGGCCTGGACGTGGTGATGGCGGCAATGGAAGGGGCCGTGGCTGTTTGGGCCATGGCCAACCTGCAGTGGCTGCACAGGGAGTTGATGATGATGCTGACTTTGTGTTGGGTCATGGAGTTGGATATCAACGGCGTCATGGTATCAATGGCGAGCGTGAGGACAGATTTGGAAAGCTCAAGGTTACTATACCCAAATTCTGTGGTACCAATGACCCCGAGGAATATCTCACCTGGGAATTAAAGGTTGATAAGATTTTTCGTATGCGCAATTACATGGAAGAAACCAAGCTGCAAATGGCATCACTTGAGTTTGATGATTATGCACTGATTTGGTGGGAGCAGGTGCTGAATCAAAGGGGGAACACAACGAACCTACTGTTGCAACATGGGTAGAGATGAAGCATGAGATGCGGGCATGTTTTGTTCCTAGTCACTACAAACGTGATCTTTTTGAGAAATTGCAGAATATGAAGCAGGGAACACGTTCTGTCGAGGAGTACTACAAGGAGATGGAGAAAGCCATGATTCGAGCCAAGGTGCAGGAAGATGAAGAGCAAACAATGGCACGTTTCTTTGCTGGTTTGAATTATCCCATCAAGCGTATTGTCAACTTTCAGACATACAATAATGTAGTGCAATTGGTGCATCAAGCTACAAAGGCAGAACATCAAGTGCAAGAAGATGTAAAAGTGACACACACCACATCATTTGCTGCTCGCACTTCATCCAGTGGAGGTAGGCCAACTCCAAATTTAAATTTGAGTAAGAACTTCACCTCTAATAGCTTCAGTTATCGCAATTCAGCAAGTAAGAAAGAAGAGAGTACACCGAGTGCAAGCAAGAAGCCTGCTATTCCTGTAGGTAGCAGCACCTCTTCAGTGGGTTCTACGACAAGGAGTAGTAGTATTCAATGTTTCAAATGTCTTGGACGTGGTCATGTGCAAAAGGATTGCCCAAACAACAAGACTATGCTGATTTTGGAGGACGGTGAATATGAATCAGCAAGTGAAGATGACAATGACTGAGCTACTGATTTGGCTAGTTGTGAGGATGGCCAAGAGGAAGATGAGGAGGCAAATGGTACTGTTTATTGTGACTTTGAAGAGGGGCCTTCACTTGTTGTTACACCAAAAGTGTTGACAGTTCGGCCTAGGATTGATCATGAACAATGTTGCAATTTATTTCAGACCAAAGCAAAAGATGATGGCAAGGTATGCAAAGTTATCATTGATGGTGGTAGTTGTCATAACCTAGCTAGTAAGGAGATGTGTGATAAGCTTGGTTTGAATTGTTTGCGTCATCCCCATCCATATCATGTGCAATGGTTTAGTGATTGTGGGGAAGTCAAGATTCAGTTCATGGTGAAAGTCACCTTTCAGATTGGGGAGTATTGTGACACCGTTGAGTGCGACGTGGTGCCGATGACGGTGTGTCACTTGCTGCTTGGTAGGCTGTGGCAGTATGACCGTGTGGTGCAACACGATGGTCGCACTAATCAGTACAGGTTGAAGTGGAAAGAAAGGGATATAGTGCTGCAACCTATGACTCCGAGACAAATCATAAACGATAGTTGCCAGAAAATAGAAGCTGTAATTGAGAGTGCTAAAAAAAGAGAGCAGAAGAGTGTTATCCACAAATCAGTGAGTGAGAGCCACAAGCCAAAACAGAGTGGTAAAATGAAAAGTGAGGGAGATAAACTAGTGATGTTAGCCACAAAATTAGAGATGAGAGAAATGAGAGATGATCCCAATTTGTTGCACTTTGTATTGCTGTACAAGGATGCATTGCTTTCTACTAACGACTTAACATCTCTTCCAAGTGTTGTCTCTCTAGTTTTGCAGGATTGTGATGATGTGTTTCCAAAAGAAGTGCCTGCTGGTTTGCCACCAATTCGTGGAATTGAACATCAAATTGACTTGATTCCAGGGAGCATCCCTTCCCAACCGTCCACTTTACCGCACCAATCCGGAGGAAACAAAAGAAATTCAGGGACAGGTACAAGAACTTCTAATCAAAGGGTATGTACGTGAAAGCCTTAGTCCTTGTGCTGTCCCTGTTATTCTTGTTCCAAACAAAGATGGTACATGGCGCATGTGTGTAGATTGTAGAGCAATTAATAACATCACTGTTAGGTATCGTCATCCTATTCCTAGACTTGATGATATGCTAGATGAACTTAGTGGTGCTGTTATATTCTCTAAAATTGATTTACGCAGTGGTTACCATCAGATTCGAATGAAAGTAGGTGATGAGTGGAAAACTGCCTTTAAAACAAAATTTGGATTGTACGAGTGGTTAGTAATGCCTTTTGGTCTAACTAATGCACCTAGTACATTCATGCGTTTGATGAATCATGTTCTAAGGGCTTTCATTGGGAGATTTGTGGTAGTGTACTTTGATGATATTTTGATATATAGTAAAAACATGGAGGAACACCTTGGTCATATTCGACAAGTGCTAGATGTGCTTAGGTCTGAGTGCTTGTTTGCTAATTTTGAAAAGTGCACTTTTTGGAAAGAGAAGGTGGTGTTTCTAGGATATGTTGTTTCAGGCCAGGGTGTAGAAGTTGATGAGTCCAAGATTGAATTGATTAAAAACTGGCCTACACCTGTGAATGTTGGCCAAGTGCGTAGTTTTCATGGCCTAGCTGGTTTCTATAGGCGTTTTGTAAAAGATTTTAGTACTATTGCAGCCCTATTAAATGAGCTAACTAAAAAAGGGGTGCAATTTGTTTGGGGTAAAGCACAAGAGGATTCTTTTGGTGAGCTGAAAAAGAGGTTGACTGAAGCACCATTGCTTGTTTTACCAGATTTCACTAAAACTTTTGAGATTGAATGTGATGCTAGTGGAATTGGTATTGGTGGTGTTTTGATGCAGGAAGGCAAGCCTATTGCTTATTTCAGTGAGAAGCTTGGTAGTGCACAGTTGAATTATCCTGTCTATGATAAAGAGTTCTATGCTCTTGTGCGTGCTTTGGAAACTTGGCAACATTATCTTTGGCCTAAAGAGTTTGCTATTCATTCTGATCATGAAGCTTTGAAATATTTAAGAGGCCAAGCTAATCTGAACCGTAGGCATGCTAAGTGGGTTGAGTTCATTGAGTCTTTTCCATATGTTGTGCGCTATAAGAAGGGCAAGGAGAACGTAGTTGCTGATGCTTTATCATGAAAGAGTGTGTTTTTAACTCAACTAGATGTGAACGTTTCAGGTCTGGAGAGTTTGAAAGAATTGTATGCAAATGATTGCGAATTTTCAGAACCATACTCTAAGTGTTTGGATGGGAAAGGCTAGGACAAATATCATATGCATGATGGGTTTTTATTTCGTGCTAACAAGCTATGTGTTCCAAGATCATCGGTGCGTTTGTTATTGTTGCAGGAATCACATGCCGGAGGATTGATGGGACATTTTGGGAGAGAAAAGACATACATGCTGCTGTCTGAGAATTTTTATTGGCCTAAGTTGAGGCGTGACGTCGAAAGGGAGGTGGTACGCTTGCATGGAGTACCTCGCACTATTGTTTCAGATCGTGACGTCAAGTTCATGAGCTACTTTTCGAAGACTTTGTGGGCCAAGATTGGGACTAAGTTGTTGTTTTCAACGACTTGTCACCCACAAACTGATGGACAGACGGAGGTGGTGAATCGAACACTTTCTATGCTACTGCGGACAATGATTAAGAAGAACCTGAAGGAGTGGGAAGATTGTTTGCCACATGTTTAGTTTGCCTACAATAGGGTGGTGCACTCTACTACTCAACTCAGTCCATTTGAGGTGATGTATGGATTTAATCCTATTATGCCACTTGACTTACTGCCACTACCACTTCAAGAACATGCCAACATGGAAGCATCGAAGCATGCAGATTATGTGAAAAAAATGCATGAGAAGACAAAGGAAACAATTGAGAAGAAAGTACAATCATATGTTGCAAGGGCAAATAAAAATAGAAAGAAAATGCTATTTGTCGATGTTTTACACCGGCAATATAACTATAGGGCTACTCGGCGAGGGGAAACTCAATGGATTGCAGAGGAACGCAATGGGATTTTATACTAGTTCAGGCCCTCGATGTGAGGTAATACCCTACATCCAGTTGTGGTGTTATTCCTCTGAGGGGTTGTGTCGATCAATGATCATCTGCCCTCATAGGGTGCCCTGCCTCCCCTTATATACTGGGGGACAGGAGTACAAGGTAGGAGTCCCAGCCGAGTACAGCCAAGGGATTTCCTTCTTAGAGATATATCTTACCCGATCTATACTGTATATTCCTTATTATACAAGGCAAAACCTGCTGGGTGCTACTATATCTCCAACTACAAGACTCGGCCCATCCTCTATCCGAGTGGCCCATATGCTTGTGATGAGGTACCCGGGGCCCATGGCCTCCACAGTAGCCCCTGAGACCTTTATAGTTGAGTCACAGCTGACGCCAAGTGCTCATCCTCCACGGTGAAGATTGCTCGAATGCGTTGCTCCCGAGTACTCTTTGTCCGAGTGCTTCTTCTTCCCGAGTCCTGCTTCATGTCAGCTGGTGGTGAGGCTATGAAGGGCTTCATGCAGATATATGTATAGTGTGAACCAAATAGGCGCACCTATTAGGTGTAGCCCCCGACTTTGTGCTTAATTGTGGAGACAATTAAACATAAAGTCAAAGATCTTTAACTTGGAAGTCTTTCCCGAGTAGATTACTACTAGTATATGAGACTCTTCGGTATCATGTCAACCGGAATATAATTTATAGTCTTGCCAAGTAGCATGCCACTCGTATATGGGACTCTTTAGCTTCATGTCAACCGGAATAGGGGGTTTATAGTCTTTCCCAGGTGGCGTCCCACTCGGGAGTTAGACTCCTCAGCATCATGTCAGCTGGAAAGAATATTTATAGTCTCTCCTGAGTAGTGCACTACTCGGAAGTTAGACTCTTTAGCGTCAATCGGCTGGAATAATGTTGCCCATGGCAACTATTGGCCAAGCATGTAGGCCGGGTACCACTTTTATGAAAATAAATCCATTATGTGGTCAGGTGTACCTGAGAAAGATACCTGCATCCCCAATTTTAATGAAGACTAGCTGGTGATCCATATAAGGATATATCCTCGAAACCTGGTGGATAAAACAGATACCGAAACATATATGTTTAGCAATTAGGCCTTCATGAAGCATACTTGTTTATCTCATCGGCTCCTGTTGGTAGCACCAGCACTGCGATTTCAACACAGCCCGTTAGGGGCCCATTATGAGCGTGCTACTATAGGAACTCATGTCTTGGTGGCCCAATGCCGACTGTGTAGGCTCAAGCCCATTTAGTCAGCACAGGCTCTATAAAGGTCGAGGGAGAGAGAAAGATTCCTTCATCTTACCCAAAGCGACCAATCGTTTCGTCTTCCGCCTCCGCGCCGAATTTTTCGCCTCCCGCTCTACTAGGGTTCGCTGTTGTTAGCTGTTCCCCACTAGAAGTCGGGCGATTCCGATCTTCTTCGTCCATTCCAAGCTCCCAATCATGTTTTGCCCAAATTTCACCACCCTCAATCATGCCGAAGGCTTCAGATTCTGCGGGTGCGTCGGAGAACGCCTGGCCGACTTCGGATTGTGGCGCGGTGAAGCTGAAGCTGCTGGAGAATCAATTGAAGCTGCAACGCCAGGAGGTGATTCATTGGTGATGGGCTAAGGGTGAATCGGTTTCAAATCCCCAATCCGGCGAGACCGTAGTATTTGAATCTTTTTTCGACCAGGGTTTGTTCCTTCCTTCTTCTGCATTCTTCCGCCATATCCTTGACTTCTACGAGTTGGAGTTGGTGAATTTGAATCCCAACTCGATCCTTCAAATCTCCATATTCGTGACTCTCTGCGAGTGTTTTTTGGGTGTGGAACCCCACCTCAACTTCTTTAGGCATCTGTTCCATATTAAACCCCAGCCCTCCAAAAGTAACATCCAAGTGATTGGGGGGGCTGGTCTTCAGTTGAGGAGTGAGAGGAAGAAAACATACATCGATCTTCCTTTGAAATCTTCCTTGAAAGGTTGGCACAAGGAGTGGTTCTATTGTTCAGATCTGACACCCTCCTTGCGTCCATTCACCAGCTTGCCACCGGTGGTTTCACCAAATTGGTCATCAGACCCAACCTTTGAGGAGATGGGCCAAGTGCATCAATTGTTGGCAAAATTGAATAGTTTCAAGAAAGCCGGCCTGACCGGACCTTGGGTGGCCAAGCGTTTTCTGACTCGGCGCATCTAGCCACTGATGCTGAGAGGTGCGTTTGGCTGGGATTATCTGGGAAAATATGACCCTAACCGAGTCAGCCACGAATCGGCCAACGAACAGAAAGTGACTGAAACCTTGTTTGGTTACTTCTCCAGCAGGGTGGTCGAGACCGAAGACGGGAAACGCCGCATCGCGTCTTATAGCCACAATTGGCCCTGTCCCAAGGTGACCCTCATTCTTCTTCTATAATGAACACCTGTGGATTTGTATATATGATTGCCCATCATTGTGTGATGCATGTTTTTAAACCATCTATAGTGGTGCGTGGAGTTTGATGATGACTCCCGCCCGTTGTCGGCCACCAAGTCGAAGAAGAGGCCGAGAAGCCCTCCCCCTGCCCAGCCCCACTCCGAGAGAGTGGGGAAGAAAACCATTGTAGACCGGGGCAAGGGGAAGGTCGTGAAGCTGAGTGCCGCAGCCGGGGGCTTAAGAATAAGAGACCCCATCGATGCAGCGTCCAAGCTATCAAGTCCCACACCAGGACCAGCGCGGCCAAGCTCATCCTCATCGAGCCCGGCAAGAGTGCCGCCAAGTACGCGGTCAGAGCAAGCTCCGCCAACTGCCCGAGTGCCCGAGCCGGCTGCACCAGAAGCGGGGCCGACCAAGGCGACAACGCCGCCGCCGATTGCCACACTGACTGGATCGACAGCTGGCCGCAGCACACCGCCAGGGCCTGGATCACCCAGGGGGAGGCTTAAGTTCTGTAAGAGGTAAGCTGCTCCAGATCTTCCAAGAATCTTGTCTATCGCAGTGGTGCCACATTGACGTCTGACTTGTTACGCAGGAAGCGAGCCGATATCGATCTCAAGGACAACACTCCGGCCACTCCTGTTGTAGAACCAGCCCCAGCCGAGCCATGACCAGCAAGCACATCTGCTGAGTCGGCGACGATCCCTGTTGCTGGAACTGGGACGGTCCCGACTGCAAGGCCGCCAACGCAGGTCGACCAAGGTGTAGTCGTCGAAATTGCTGCTCTAGCCCCCGAGCCAGCGCCTATCGTCGAAGCCGCCGCGGCAGCCCTCTAGCTAGTGCCCATTGTTGAGGCCGCGTCTGGAGTTCCCGAGCCAGCCCCCGGAGGCCGCCGAGTTAGGGGCCAGGAGCCCGTTGCCGTCTTGGTTGTCGTCCTCGTTGTTGTTGTTGTCTCCTCCTTCGGATAAGCCGGACCTCCCCAGGATCAAAGCTCCCCCTTGCAAGTTCCTGTGGACGTTCCACTAGACGGAGCCCGACGGAACCACGAGGAGCTATAAGCATGACGAGGGTGCAACGGAGAGGGTGCGTGAAAGGTTGCTGCGCGCGACGCTCACCGCATCCCAGGGGATCCAGGTATGACTTTCATTGAATTGTGGTCTTGCTCATATGAGTGATCTGACGACTGGCTCTGTTTCGCTTTGATTTTCCCCGAGTAGGAGCTTGTCGATCGCTTAGAGAAGATGAGCGAGGTCTTGGTTCGGGTCGGCCCCTAGCTCCAAGAGTTGGATCAGCTTCAGGCCCTAAAGGCCGAGGTAGAAGGGCGCTGCCAGGAGAGTGAGTCTTGGCTGAGGGGCAACGTTACTCAGCTCAGGGCTAAAAATTGGGACCAAGCCAAAAAGATAAGAGGTGAGCCTCCAGGATGTATCTTTCTGACCAAATCCTTGTTAAATTCCTCCAGCTGTGTTGTTCCTGACTGCCCAGTTGTGCCTTGACTGCAACGTCGAGTTCCTACCTAATCTGTCGTGCAGCCCTTGAAGCCGAGCTGGAGGCCCGAACAGAGAAGGAAATGCAGCTGGAGGAGGCCAAGAAAGCCAGGGTCGAGCTTGAAAGGGACAAGGCCGACCTAACAAAGGCCAGAACCGAGCTCGAGCAAGAGAAGGCCAAGTTGAAGGAGGCCAATGTCGAGCTCGAGAAGGATAAAGCTGAACTGGAGAAGACCATAGCCAGATGGGAGGCCGACTACGCCAGTAAGTCTCCCCTTTGACACTGATCCTAACCAATCCATTAATTACTCCATCTGCAGCCTTACTTAACAAGCCTACTTGTCGGTGAACCCGGGTAGCTGCTAGAGCCAATTCCCAGGGCCAATTTCAGGCTGATGTAGAAGAGATAAAGGTCATCAAGGAGTCATGGGAGGCCTTGCTCGAGTCCATGAGAGGGCTCCTTGACCTAGTAGATCCTCACCCTGTGGGAACCAGCTGTAGCAGGATCGCTCAAGTGGAAGCGTGCCTTGAGAATGCACCGAGTGCCCTGAAAAGGTACTCGGATGAGCGTGTCATTACCGGCATGGCCCGAACCCTTGCTATGACAAAGTCCATCTACCCAAGGGCAGATGTCGAAGCCATAGGGGAGGGGTTTGCCGAGGAGACGACTCCCAAGGAAGTGCTAGAGCTGATCGCCCAGGTGAGGCCGACCGCAGAGGTCAGCACCAGAGATCTGGATCTGTAAAAACAGCATATTATGCAGTCGATGTGTTGTGGTCTTTTGTAAAGACATGTGTAAATATATATGCAGTGCTGCCAAGCTTTATTACTCAGTTGTCATTAGCCTTACTCGATTATATGATCTATACTGAGTTAGTCTATAGGAACTTAATAAAATCATTCACCACAGAAAGCTATACTCGGACGAACATAATAAAATCGTAGTGAAGCTTCGTAACTTAAAGTAAAAATAGGCTTGTATATTATTGACAAAGCATATAAGATACATGCAGCCCCCGACTCACTACTCGGTTGAAACAAGCGGCGTAGTGAGTCAGACAGGATCTGTACACATGAAAAGATATAAAACTCAGGTATAGAAAGGACGTAGTTGTTCTATGTTCCATGAGTTGTTGATGAGGGCACCGTCTTCAGTCTTCAGTCGGTAGGCGCTTGGCCGCGTGACCTCAGCTATAATGAACGGCCCTTCCCAGATTGGGGATAGTTTGTGCCTGTCCTTGGTGGTTTGTATTTTCCTCAAGATGAGATCTCCGACCAAAAAGGTGCGGCCACGGACATTGCGATTATGGTAGCGACGCAGGCCTTGAAGATACCTTGCTGACTGGATTGTTGTGATATCCCTCGCTTCTTCCAACTGATCTAATTCGACCAATCGGGTATTATTTGAGATGTCTTCTGAGTAAGTCCGAACTCGCGGTGAGCCGAACTCTAACTCAGTTGGTAGCACGGCCTCGGCACCATAGACCAGAAAGAAAGGGGATTGCCCTGTTGCCCGACTAGCCGTGCTTCTGAGAGACCAGAGAACAGATGGGAGTTCTTGTACCCACCAGCCCACATATGGTTGTAGTCGGTCGAATATCCTTGTCTTGATGCCTTGTAAGACCATACCATTGGCTCATTCAACCTGCCCATTGCTCCGCGGGTGTACCTCAGATGCATAGCAGATCTTGATGCCGAAGTCGTCACAGAAATCTTGAAACACGCCACCCGTGAACTGAGTGCTGTTGTTGGTGATGATGCGGTTGGGGACCCCGAATCGGTATAGTATATTCATGTTGAAGTCCTTTGCTCGTGCCGCTGTTATGGTTGCAACGGGTTTGGCCTCAATCCACTTGGTGAATTTATCCACTGTGACGAACAAGTGTGTGGACCCTCTTGACGCTTTCTTGAAGGGCCCGACCATGTCAAGCCCCCATACTGCAAAGGGCCAAGAGATGGGTATTCTCTGAAGTTCCTGGGCTGGGAGATTGGTTTGTCTTGCGTAGAACTGGCAGCCCTCGCATGTGCGAACGATGTCTTTGGCATCTATTACTGCTGTAGGCCAGAAAAATCCCTGCCGGTAAGCCTTTCCGACTAACGTCCTAGATGCGGCATGGTTGCCACATACGCCCGAGTGGATCGACTGCAGGATCTGCTTGCCCTCCTTGGTGGTGACACAGCGCATGAGGACACCGGATGCACTTCTTCGGTACAGGTCTTCTCCGATGACTAGGAAACTCTTGCCTCGATGTTTGATTCGTTCGGCTTTGCTGCGGTCTTCTGGGAGTTCATCGTATAGGAGGAATTTGAGAACAGGAGTCCGCCAATCTTGACATATGTGCAGCACCTTGATTGTAGCCGGGGTAGGTTCGCCTCCCAACTGCTCTGGCACTGGTTTCTTCTTGACTGAAGGCTTCATAAGTTGCTCAACAAAGATTCCAGTCAGGACAGCTTCTCGCCTGGATCCCATGTTCGCCAGCTCGTCTGCAGCATCATTGTATTGTTGTAGACATGTTATCTCTAGCCGTCGAACTTATTTTCCATCTTGCGGACCTCCTGACAGTATGCCGCCATGGTATCGTCGAGACACGTCCAGTCTTTCATTACTTAGTTGACCACGAGCTGGGAGTCTCCACGCACAACCAGTCGACGTATGCCGAGTGATATAGCGATGTGGAGCCTGTGGATTAGTGCCCCGTACTCGACGATGTTGTGGGAAGCCAAGTGGATTTGTAGAACGTACTTTAGTTTTTCGCCGGTGGGGGACGTCAGTACGACGCCAACCCCGGCACCGCCGATCCGTAGAGAACCATCGAGTACATTGTCCAGTACTCTAGCTTCACTGTTGATGTAGGCAGTTGAACCTCTGTCCACTCGGCCACGAAGTCCGCTAGAGCTTGTGATGTCCGTGGCTGAAAGGTGATATCAAATGCCATCAACTCGAGCGCCCATTTAGCGATTCGGCCGGTGGCCACACGGTTATGAAGGACGTCCCCGAGTGGAAACGATGTGACCACCGTGACTTGATGTGCTTGGAAATAGTGCACCAGCTTCCAGACTGTGATGAGTAGGCCGTAGAGCAGCTTTTGGACCTGCGGATATCTTGTTTTTGAGTCGGCAAGGACCTCGCTGACAAAGTAAACTAGCCGTTGTATTTTTTGGATGTGATCCGGTTCGGATCGCTCGACCACCAGCACCGTGCTGACTACCTGAGTGGTTGCTGTTAGATATAGCATTAGCGATTCTTGGGGCATGGGTGATGCTGATGGCAACGGGGTGCCCAATCTTCCGTTAGGTAAGGATAACTCTCGATTTGGTGTAGAATTGACACTCACGATCCGGCTTCTGATCACCAAGACCCGAACCCTGCAATCGCTGCACCACGTCTCCTCTCGTTATCAACCGTGCACTGCCCAGTTGACCTCACCACGAAGGCTAATCCCTGCATGCGAATCGAAGAACACAAGCAAGAACAAGAAAGATTGCAACTCACTTGCAGATGAATGATTATACTCTCAAAGTTGGGGTCTTACAAACCGATAAACGGCGAAACTGTTCAAAGACAGAATAATCTAAGCAAAACCCAACATAAATAGCGGTGGCTATGGAATATATACGAGTTAGGACGTCCTAGGGTGAGGGTTTGCCCTGTGAGGGGCGCACTCCTCATGGGTTTAGCCCATGACACAATTACAAGGCCCAAGGCCCAAAACAGACTCAGACTAGAAGAGGAATTTTGACGTGAAGCCAAAACCATCTGAATGTAGACTTCATAAGCTTTCTAACAAGTACTTGTAGGCCCTGTAACTCCTTCTGGATCAAAAGTTATGGCCGTTTGAAATTGGTGCTGTCTCCCAGCCCGAAACTGAAACGGTCTTGGAATAGGAGTTTACTTGCACTTGTTGTCTCCACTTCAATATGTGATTTCTTGAGATATTCTCCATGGTCTTCTCCCAGGTTCCTAAGAACAATAAAATCATCACAAGAATTAAATAGCATGCCATTCATAGAAATATTCTCATGTAAGCTTAGGAATGCATTCACCTGGCGATTAAGTTGACGAGCACGTGCACGAGTAATTGGTCCTTGGATCGGTTGCACATCTTGTTCATCATGAAGAGGTTGTAAGTGTGTATCTAAAGACATGATGTCCTCATCAGATGCCAACATGGGGGGTGATGTGAGAAATTTCTTGAAGTCTTCGAAGGCTTGCTGGGCTTCAGGAGTCCATTGAAAATCGTCTGCTTTCTTCAATAGCTTGAAAAAGGGCATACCCTATTCGCCCAGTAGGGAAATAAACCGGCTGAGTGCCGCCATGTAGCCTGTCAGCTTCTGGACGTCCTTCTGGTTAGTTGGGGGAGCCATGTTCATTATTGTGTTGACTTTCTCCGGGTTGGCCTCGATGCCGCGATGCGAGACGATGAAGCCGAGTAACTTGCCGGATGGCACACCGAAGGCGCACTTTTCCGGGTTCAACTTCATCTTGAATCTTCGAAGATTTTGGAAGGTTTCTTCCAGGTCAGCGATGAGGTCTTTGTTGGACTTAGTCTTGATCACCACGTCGTTGACGTAGGCTTCCACGTTGCGCCCGATCTGAGTGTGTAGACACCGTTGAATCGCCCGTTGATATGTTGCTCCAGCATTTTTCAAACCGAACGGCATGGTGATGTAGCAGTACGCTCCAAACAGTGTGATAAAAGATGTCTTGAGACAGTCCTCCTCTTTTAGGCTGATTTGGTGGTATCCCGAGTAGCAGTCGAGAAAACTGAGAAGGTCGCACCCTGCAGTTGAATCAACCACTTGGTCTATTCTTGGTAAACCAAACGGGTCCTTGGGGCATGCCTTGTTGAGATCGGTGTAGTCGATGCACATGCGCCATTTACTGTTTTTCTTCCAGACCAGAACTGGGTTTGCTAGCCAATCCGGGTGATAGACCTCCTTAATGAACCCGGCTGCGGTAGCTTTGTAATCTCCTCCCGAATAGCATCCTTTCAGTCTTGAGCAAAGCGCTGCAGCCATTGCTTGACTGGCTTCGCGTCTGTCTTCACGTTGAGGGCATGCTCGATCACCTCCCTTGGTACGCCCGGCATGTCGGATGGTTTCCACGCAAAGATATCCTTGTTAGCTTGGAGGAAGGTGACGAGCGCATCTTCCTATTTGGGGTCGAGTCCGGTCCCGACTAGAGCAGTCTTAGAGGGGTCGGAAGGGTCCAGGGGGATCTTCTTTGTGTCGGAGTCTGCTGAAATTCCCAACTTCGCTGCTTTTTTGGCCGGAACTAGGTCTTCCTTGACTTCAGTTGTGACGGCTTGCCAAAGGCTGTTGCGCCCCACTGCCGCCTCTTGTGATTGAGCCAACTCGCAGCTCTCCTTGTCGCAGGTGAAGGCTTGCTTAACGTCGCTGTGGAGGGAGAGGACTCCTGCTGGTGCTGGCATCTTAAGCACCATATATGTGTAGTGCGGTATCGCCATGGATTTGGCGAGCATCGGTCATCCAAGTATCGCGTGGTATGCAGTCTCGAAGTCGGTGACCTCGAAGCAGATGTTTTCCGTGCGGAAGTTATCTCGCGTGCCGAAGGTGACTGGCAAAGTGATCTGCTCGAGTGGTGTTGAAGATATGCCGGGAATTATCCTGTGGAAGGGCACTGTACTCAGCCGCAGATCTGAACGAGAAATTTTCATCTCATCTAGGGTCTTGGCGAAAAGGATGTTGAGCGCACTGCCTCCGTCAATGAGCACCTTCTTCAACTTGATGTTCTTCACGACCGGGTCCAGGACGAGTGGGTAATGCCTAGGTGTGAAACCCGATCTGGGTGATCTGCGTGGGTGAACGTGATTGACATCTCTGACTAGCGCAAGTATTGGGAGGTGTCTGCTGTGGAGATTGAGTTAACGTTGTGCGCTGTAAGCATCTGCTTTCACCTGGACTCATAGGTAGACGGCCCTCCGAAGATATGGTTGAGCTCGGCTTGGGGATGTTGAAAATCATCAGCCAGACCCTGATCTGGCTTGTCTTTGTCCTTGTCGGTGCTAGATGATGAAGCCTGCTTGGAAGCAAACTTCTTAAGCATGAAGTAGTCTTTAGCCGTGTGCTTGCCTTTGGGATGGAAAGGGCAAGGCCCATTCATGACTTTCTGGTAGTCGTTGTTGCGTTGGGGCCGTGACTGATTTCGCTCCATGTTGGCCACCTCATTGTCCGACTTCCGCTTGCGGTTGCCGGACTTGTTTTGGGATGGCTCGTTGTCGGCTTTCGCCTTCTGATCTTTTTGTCGGGACTCCTTCTTCTCATCGAGGGCCTCTGCGACCACTTCAGCCGAGTCAGCGTATTTGTTGGCCATATCGAAAAGAGCCCGGACAGAGGATGGTGGCTTCCGAGTGAATTTCGCGATGAACGGGGCGTCCTTTACTCCCTTGCGGAAGGCGGCGATGATAGCCTTGTCTCAGATCATTGGGATCTTGTTGCGCTTCTTGGAGAACCTCTTGATAAAATCTCGTAGAGACTCATTCTTCTTCTGGTCTAGTTGATACAAATCGTGCTCAGAAGAGGGCTGCTCGTAGGTTCCCTAAAAATTAGCGATGAACCGCTCCCTGAGTTCTCCCCAAGAACCGATTGACCGCCTCGGGAGCCCTATCAGCCATGTCCTCGCCGAGTTGGCTAGCGCGATTGGGAGGTAGTTTGCCATGGCTTTGTGGTCGCCTCCAGCAGCTCGAACTGCCAGGGTATATATAGTGAGCCAGGACTCGGGATTTGTTTTGCCGTCATACTTTTCAATCCCTATGGGCTTAAAGCCAGTCGGCCAGTGGATGTCCTGTAGCTCCCGGGTGAAAGCTGGAATGCCTTCGTCTTCACGAGGGCTCAGGCTTCGACCATGGCGATTAAACTGCTCGTGATGGAGATCGAAGCACTCGATTTTGTCCTCCAGTCGGCGGCGCTTGTCCTCATCTTGTTCGTGGTGCCGGGCATTGATGGTTTGGCGGAGGTCGTGTTATAGGCGTACTCGGAGATCTTGGTTGGGCCAGCGGTCATACTGGTGACACTGCCGGTTGTCGTTGTTGGTGTTGCCAAGTGACGTTTGCCTTGACTCCTCGCGTGGCCAACTTGAGCCGGCCACCCGGCGCCGTGCTGATGTAGATGAACCGGCCGCTGGAGATCCCGACCGGTTAGTCGGTATTATTGTGTCGCCCGACTGCTGTTGTTGTTGTTGGCAGGCAACAGCCGTAATCATCGCCTTGATCTTGGCTATAGTTGGGGTGGCCTAGTGGTCAGGCCCGAACTGGAGCGTGTATAGCAAGGTTGCAGCGGCCATGACATTCTGTTGTGGCGTGATGAAGACATCGTGGCTGCCGACTTTAGTCTAGAGAATCTGCTACTGAGCGGCTCGCCTAGCCTTGCATAGCCCGTCATTGCGAGCCTCGTGATCAGCCTCCTCTTGTTGTCGCAGACAGCGCGCCTCCTCCTGCTGCTCCTCTTGTAGTCAGCGCACCTCCAGTGGTGGTGTTGTGGCCATGAAGATCTTGCGGGGTAGAAGGAAACTTGCCAGATTGGAGTCCGAACTAGCGTTTGAACCGTTATCCGACTTGGAGTCAGACTCCGAGTAGTTTATCGGAGTAAGAACAACTCTGACCTCTCTAGATCCAATTTGAAACAGTGCTTGGCCATGTCCAAACTGAATCGCAGGAGATCGGTCTGCTGCGTGGGATGTAGATCCGCAGTGTCGCCAAATTCGTGTGGGAGATTGACAATCTCTCCCCTTCTTGGCCCAACCCGGGCTGGCTCAAGGCCTAGTGCAAGTCGGACGCCGAATGAAAGAGTTGTCCCAATGCTCGGCGAAGTGAAGGATTGCCGCAGTAGGTCATTGAAGGAGATTGCGGCGTCCTGTGGGCCGACTGGCGCAACATCAGCTGGTTCCTCAGCCGGCTGGATTAGCTCTGCTTCGGCCAAGGTGAGGTTGCCGATCTGGTCGGCAACGAAGTTGAGGCTTCCAAAAGAAATTGTGTCTCCAGGGGAGAACTTGTTGTCGTCGACTCCGCTTGTTGGATCCATCGAATTTGTTGATGAAGAAATCGCTGGAGCCCCTACCTGGTGCGCCAACTATCGATGTTTTACACCGGCAATATAACTATAGGGCTACTCGACGAGGGAAAACTCAATGGATTGCAGAGGAACGCAAAGGGATTTTATACTGGTTTAGGCCCTCGATGTGAGGTAATACCCTACATCCAATTGTGGTGTTATTCCTCGGAGGGGTTGTGTCGATCAATGATCATCTGCCCTCATGGGGCGCCCTGCCTCCCCTTATATACTGGGGGACAGGAGTATAAGGTAGGAGTCCCAGCTGAGTACGGCCAAGGGATTTCCTTCTTAGAGATATATCATACCCGATCTAGACTGTATATTTCTTATTATACAAGGCAAAGCCTGCCGGGTGCTACTATATCTCTAACTACAAGACTCGGCCCATACTCTATCCGAGTGGCCCATATGCTTGTGATGAGGTACCCGGGGCCCATGGCCTCCACACTATTTGAGCTAGGTGACTTAGTTTGGGTGCACCTTCGCCAGGATCGTTTTCCGGAGAAGTGCAAGTCCAAGCTTATGCCACGTGGAGATGGGCCATTCAGAGTTTTGGAGAAGATAAATGACAATTCTTACAAGATAGATCTTCCAGGTGATTACGCTGTGAGTAACACATTCAATGTGGCAGATTTGTCACCATTCTTTGCAATGGAAGATACAGATTCGAGGACGAATCCTTTTCAAGAGGGGGAGGATGATGAGGATCAGCCTAACTCCTCACATTCTTCATCTACTGCTGCTGCTCCAGCCAATGCATATAGAGGACCTATCACACGAGCACGTGTGTTAACGCCAAAATTTGGCACGGTTCGCGTCGGACTCGGTTAAGGGAAGAAGTGATATCAGCCGTTGGGAGCTAATCCAGAAGACGCCGGATTCGGGAAGGAATCGTGAAGACCACGCTATGGCAGTTAATTACCTTATCTATAAATTAGGTAGTCTTGATAATTTTTAGGAAAACCTGATCTCGTATCCGATCAGGGCTTGTTAGTTTTCCTTTTATAGATAGGAAGTTGTGTGCCATGTCCTATAAGGACTCATGTAACTCGGGGTATAAATACGTATGCCCGGGGACCTTGTAAACTATCCACACAGATCAATTAAACTTCGGCGCATCGCCACCCTTTCGACGGGTTCTTGCTTCTCGAGCGGGGCTGCATCGGTTAGGTCCGAACTCCTGCGAGAGGGTAAGACTCGTCACCCCTTACCCAGGTGTATCTGCCCTGTCTACGGCTGCATCGGTTCGGTCCGACCTCTTAGGCCGATCAGGTATACCACATCACGCGTGCGTAGATCTTATCAGCTTACTGGGAGTAGCTTATCGTCAGTTTGTGCTGCATCGGTTGGGTCCGACCTACTAAACTGTCGCGATAAGTTGTTCCTGCTAGGTTGATGTTTTTTGCGCAAGTGTCTTATCGGAATGTATAGCCGATAAGTTATCTTATTACATCACAGTTGCATTAGGTCTATCGGTTTGTTGAGGTTCCTTTACTATTATCGATCTGTGCTGCATCAGTTAGGTCTGAACTACTAGATCGATAATAATAGATTTATCCTTGTCGAGCCGATCGGTGTATATGCGACGTTCTATCAGAGTGCTTAGCCGATAGGTTATCTTTTTACAAAGCCGACTGTATTATCTTTCCTATTTTGGTCATCTATATTATCATCGGTTTGCTAGCCGATGCATATGTGTTTCCTCGGCAGTCGGCTGGCTTACTATTCTGCCTATCTATTTTATCATCGGCTTCTAGCCGATGCACATGTTATACTGACAGCTTATCTATTTGCTTATAGCGTTATCGGTTTCCTAGCCGATACACAGGTGCCATCGGCCATCTGCTACAAGGAGCCTACATCAGTCTGTATCGGCCGATAGCCGATGTGCAATTGCTGCTAGGAGCGAGAACCCGAGCACGAGACCCGGGCGTGAGTACAGGCGAGGGCCCGGGCACGAGCATAGCGGCGATCGGCTGGAAGGAATCCGTATCGCCTTACTGGCCGATTGGATCAGTAATCAAATTTCATCTCCTTGTCAATTGCGGGGTCAAATTGACTGGCACGCCTACGAACCTCAAATATTTTAGGACCTGCACTGGAGCTAAGCAGATCTCCCAGGCCTTCGCATGTCTCTAGGCGCCGGACTAGATCGTCAGCAAGCTTTTGGCACACCCGGTGGTTTTCGGCGTCAACAATGTGCAGGGGGAAATACAAAACAAGGTGAATCTATTCCTAAGTACTTTTAATTATAATATCAATGAGAATAGTTTGCTACCTAATAGTTGTACCTTGCTTGTGCTTAGGTTTGAGGGAGTTGCATCATTGGAGATTGGAAGACGAGAGGAGGAGCTTGCTGGCCCAATGCTATGTTTAGTGGCAGCGTCCAGAGCGATGCATGGAAAGCACGGTGAAGTCTGCATCAACCTTGATGGCAGGCCTGACTATTTGTGGGAGTTGAGCAAGATCTATTCGTATTGGTCCAATTGCTTAATGGGGAAGATGGGTTCCTATTACAAGTGGAGGAGGGCTTTACCTGAAAGGTCTGCACGAATTCAACCCTTCCCTCACAAGGAAATAGAAGCAAATTTGGATTTGGCCCAACTCGGACTCGGATTGGCTGTTGGAGCAGTCCAAATTAATTCGGCCCAAACGCCCTCATACGGACTCCAATTTGGACATTTGAGTACTTGTTGAAAAGCTGACGTCGAGCCCGATGCAGATTGTACTTAGGGGCCACCAGATTCACTGTGGTTACACCACAATGACCGAAACAATCAGCTGCATGTAATTTGTAGTTATTAGATTGAGTCCTAGTTTGTTTCCAAGTGTTAGGGATGTATATATGTCCATGTACTCGACCAAACTAGGTCAGAGCATGTTTATTCAGATGTAAACATTGCTCTTGTTCTTCTCCTAGGGTTTGTGCCGCCGCCACCAATCTAGAGAGGGGAATTGGGAGTTCTGCCAAGATTGTTCTTGCTTTTTCTTCCAGGGAATTGAGGGTTCAATAGGTCCACTCTTGTGTGGTCTAGTGGATCAATTTATCAAAGCGTGTGTTTGTGCGAATTCGAGGTGAAACGTGCGTTGCATGGGCAGTGTATTGTTCATCCAATTCGTGAGGTTGCACGGTGTATCTAGATTCTACGTCGAGAAGGTCGGGTGCTCCCCGTATCATAACGGGACAACACCAAGGATTAGGAACCAACATGTGGAACGGAAGTCATGACATAACACTTCACCTAGGTCAACCATAGACAAAAGAACCACCACCGACCCCCATTTACGGCCAAAACCCCATGACAGGTAGACATGGTCCATGCCCTAGGCATCTCCATCCCAGATACCCTGTGACCTTCATTTGCCAGAGACGTCAGTCAACAACCAGACTTCATCTGCCTCTATCCGTGTTCCTTTGTCTAAAGCTGATCCAAGCTACGGGTTAAGCCTTCCCATTAGACTTGTGGTAGTACGGTTATGCTTTGCAACAGAGGCCTGAAGACCAGTCCTTATGACGGCCGAGGTACGACTAACAAAACCATGTATCCCGAGTCCAGCCAAAAGCAAGGTTTTGGCAAATTTTGAATAGATAAGTTCATGATCAGGCAAAACTAGCCATTTCCATATTTATTATTATTTATTTTGTTATTTCCCCCAATTATTGTCGATATTTTGTATCAGCAATAAGAATATGAGGGTACTCGTGAGACCTAAACTTGATGGATTGCAAAGAAACACGAAACAATTTATACTGATTCAGGCCCTCGAGATGAGGTAATACCTTACGCCCAGTTGTGGTGCATTGCTTTTGAGGTTTCTCTGATGAGATTGCACTATATCCTTAGGGGGCACCCTGCCTCTCCTTATATACCGGGAGACAGGGCTACAGAGTAGGAATCCCAGTCGGACTCCGACCAAGAGATTTCCTTCTAGGAATACAATATGATGGACTAGGACCATATCTTTCCCTTGTCGTACAGGGTTATGTATGTCGAGTCCTATTGTATCCCTGATTATAAGGTTAGGACCATCCTCTGTCCGAGTGGCCCAATAGCTTCTCATGAGGTACCCGGGGGCCCATGGCCTCCACAATTATCTCATAAAAGGACTAAGTTGTTGCTAACTAAAGCATGTGCTAAGCATAACCTATGGTAGCTAGTTTGCATCACATATACACACAAATACTAGCTGGTTTTCATTTACCTAGGGTTGTCAAGGAAAAATATCAATAATAAGGTCATAACAAGGATAGAGGATAGAGCTATGATAAAACAATATTATCGTAGGAATTTTCATAAAGCTTAATGCAATAATTTAAATAAAAATAAATTTATAAATTCATGGGTATTCAATATGAACAAGGATGTGGGTATGACTTGCCTTGCTCGCAACCAAAGT
Source organism: Oryza meyeriana var. granulata (assembly GCA_003991445.1). Lineage (NCBI taxonomy): Eukaryota > Viridiplantae > Streptophyta > Magnoliopsida > Poales > Poaceae > Oryza > Oryza meyeriana. Next base: position 42,796 of record RYFJ01003787.1, on the reverse strand, counting down.
CTTCAGCAGCGACCTCAAGGTAAAGCGGAGAACCAGGAACAGCGGCGGATGTATGCAAAAGAAAACTGGCTCTACTCTAAGAAAATGCATAAAAACAGTGGAAATAAAGCACATAAATGGGTTCTAGGCATTTTAAGGAAAAATTAGCGACTTCAATGGGTTAGTTCTGAGTTTGAACGGTCAAGATATGGCCGTTTGAAGATTAAATGAAATTTAAATTGAGATTTAACCATTTCTTGATTTATTTTTCTTAGAATAAATCTATTTTATTGCATCAGCCCCGTGGGGGGGGGGTGCGGGAACTCGGCGTTGACGAGACTAACTTTAAAAAGCTTTCACCTTATGGGACTATAATTGGGAAACTTAGCATAATCGTTATAAAACTTTATGACTTTGATAAAATAAGGTCAAACTTTATAAACAACAAAAGACATGTTATTGTCATGCAGCCCCCGACTCACTACTCAGTTGAAATAGGCGATGTAGTGAGTCAGAGTAACAAACTTTATTTATATATAAAAGAATTACAATGCTCAGGTATAGAAAATACGTTGTTGTTCTATGTTCCATGAGTTGTTGACTAGGACGCCGTCTTCTGTCTTTACTCGGTAGGCACCCGGATGTGTCACCTCAGCGATAATGAACGGCCCCTCCCATAAGGGAGATAGTTTATGCCTGTCTTTGGTGGTTTGGATTTTTCTTAAAACGAGATCTCCCACCGAGAAGGCGCGGCCACGAACATTCCGACTGTGATAACGATGCAGGCCTTAAAAATACCTTACCGACTGGATAGTTGCGATTTCCCTTGCTTCTTCCAACTGATCTAGCTCGACCGGTCAGTCTTCGGTTGATTTGTCTTCTAAGTAGGCCCGAACTCGCGAAGAGCTAAACTTCAACTCGGTTGGTAACACGGCCTCGGCACCATAGACGAAGAAGAAAGGGGATTGCCCTATTGCCCAACTAACCGTGGTTCTTAAAGACCAGAGAACGGATGGAAGCTCTTGCATCCACCGCCCTGCATATGGTTGTAGTCGGTCAAACACCCTAGTCTTGATACTATCAATGTTTTACACCAGCAATAAGAATATGGGGCTACTCATGAGACCTAAACTTTATGGATTGCAAAGGAACACGAAACAATTTATACTGGTTCAGGCCCTTGAGATGAGGTAATACCCTACGTCCAATTGTGGTGTATTGCCTTTGAGGTGTCTCTGGTGAGATTCTGATATGCCCTCAGGGGGCACCCTGCCTCCCCTTATATACCGGGGGATAGGGTTATAGAGTAAGAATCCCAGTCAGACTCCGACCAAGGGATTTCCTTCTAGGAATACAACGTGCTCGACAAGGACTATATCCCTCCCTTGTCGTACAAGGTAATGTATGCCGAGTCCTATTATATCCCTAATTACAATGTTAGGCCTATCCTCTGTCCGAGTGGCCGCAATGCTCCTCATAAGGTACCTGAGGCCCATGGCCTCCATAGATACCTTGTAAGACCATGCCATTTGCACGCTCGATCTGCCCATTGCTTCGTGGGTGTGCCACAGAAGCATAACAGATCTTGATGCCAAAGTCGTCACATAAATCTTGGAAAACGCCGCCGGTGAACTGAGTACCGTTATCCGTTATGATGCGGTTGGGGACTTCAAATCGGTATATGATACTCATGATGAAGTCTTTTGCCCTTGTCGCTGTAATGGTAGCAATGGGTTTTGCCTCGATCCACTTTGTGAATTTATCCACTGCGATGACAAGTGTGTGAACCCTCCTGGTGCTTTTTTAAACAACCTAACCCTGTCAAGCCCCAAATTGCAAAGGGCCAAGATATTTGAATTGTTTGTAATTCTTGAGCTAGCAAGTGTGTTTGCCGAGCAAAGAACTGGCATCTCTCGCATGTCCGAACTATGCCATTAGCGTTTGTAACTGCAGTCGGCCAGAACAATCCTTGCCTGTAAGCCTATCTGACTAACGTCCTTGATGTAGCATGGTTGCCACAGATGCCCGAGTGGATGGACTGCAGAATCTGCTTGCCCTCCTCGGGTGTGACGCAATGCATGAGGACTCTAGATGCGCTTTGACGATAGAGGTCTTCTCTGACTACAAGGAAACATTTGCTTCAATGTTTGATCCGCTCAGCTTCACTGCGATTTTCTGGGTGCTCATCTTCTAGGAGAAATCTGATGATTGGAGTCTGCTAGTCCTAAGAGATGATTAGCACTTTTGTTGTTGCTGGGGTAGGTTCAGCCCCCAACTGCTCGAGTACTGGCTTCATTTTTACTGACAGCTCCAATAATTGCTCAACAAAAATCCCAGTCGGGACCACTTCTTGCTTGGATCCCATGTTGGTTAGCTCATCTGTAGCTTCGTTGTATTGGCGTAGTACGTGTGTAATCTCCAGCTCATCAAACTTGTTTTCCAGCTTCCATACTTCTTGATAGTATGCCGCCATGTTCTCGTCCAGACATGTCTAGTCTTTCATGACTTGGTTATCACAAGTTGAGAATCCCTGTGAACTACCAGTTGGCGGATGCCGAGTGATATGGCGATGCGAAGCCCGTGGATAAGTGCCTCGTATTCAGCGATGTTGTGAGATGCTAGAAAATGTATCTGAATTACATATTTTAGTTTTTCTCCAGTGGGTGACGTCAGGACGACGCCAGCCCCTGCTTTGCTGATCCGTAGAGAACCAAAGTACATCGTCTAGTATTTTAACATTTCTTTTGAAGTGCCCGTCTGAACTTCTATCCACTCGGCCAGAAAGTCAGCAAATGCTTGTGACTTGATTGTTGTCCGTGGCTAAAAGACAATGTCAAATGCCATCAACTCGAGTGCCCATTTAGCGATTCTGCTGATGGCTTCGTAGTTGTGTAGGATGTCCACGAGTGGATAGATGTGACGATTGTAACTTGATGCGACTAAAAATAGTGCACCAACTTCTGGACAGTTATGAGCAAGCCGTATAGCAGTTTCTAGACTTGGGGATATCATATCTTGGATTCGCCTAGGACTTCACTGACAAAGTAGACTAGCCTTGAACTTTCTGTATGTGGCCTAGCTCTGCCCACTCAACGACCAACACCGTGCTGACTACCTGTGTGGTTGCTGCCAGATACAACATAAGTGGTTCCTGGGGCAGGCATTGGTGATGCCAACATAGGTGATGATGTGATGAACTTCTTGAAATCTTTGAAGGATTGTTGGGGTTCTGGCGTCCATTGAAAATTGTCAACTTTCTTTAGTAATTTGAAGAAGAGCATACCCCATTCGCTGAGTCAGGAAACAAATCAGCTGAGTGCCGTCATGCAGCCGGTCAACTTTTGTACATCCTTCTAGCTAGTCGGGGGTGCCATGTTCATGATAGCATTGATTTTCTCTGGATTTGCCTTGATGCCTCATTGTGATACGATGAAGCTGAGTAACTTTCTCGAAGGTACTCCGAAGACGCACTTTTCCGGGTTCAACTTCATCTTGAATTTTCAAAGGCTTTGAAAAGTTTCTTCCAAGTCGGCGATGAGGTCTTCCTTGATTTCGGTCTTGATGACCACATCATCGACATAAGCTTCCACATTGTGAACGAGTTGAGTGTGAAGACACCGCTGGGTAGCACGTTGATACGTTGCGCCAATGTTTTTCAACCCAAATGGCATAATGGCATAGCAATATGCCTCGAATGGCATGATAAAAGAAGTCTTCAGGTAGTCCTCCTCCTTTATGCCGATTTGATTGTATCCCGAGTAACAGTCGAGAAAACTAAGTAATTCACATTCTGCAGTTGAATCGACCACCTGATCTATCCTGGGTAGACCAAATGGATCCTTGGGACACGCCTTGTTTAAGTCGCTGTAGTCAACGCACACGCGCCATTTACCATTCTTGTTCCGAACCAGGACTGGGTTTGCCAGCCAATCCGGATGGTAGACTTCTTTGATGAACCCGACTATGAGGAGTTTGGTTATCTCCTCCCGAATAGCATCTTTGCGGTCTTGTGTGAAGCACCATAGTCGTTGCTTGACTGGTTTAGCGTCTGGCTTGACATTCAGGGAATGCTCGATCACCTCCCTTGGTACACCAGGCATGTCGGAAGGCTTCTAAGCAAATATATCATTGTTTGCCTGGAGGAAGGTGACGAGCGCGTCTTCCTATTTGGGGTCGAGTCCTATTCTGACAACTGCAGACTTGGTGGGGTCGAAAGGGTCTAGGGGATCTTCTTTGTTTCTGAATCTGTTAAAATTCCTGACTTGGCTGCTTTTTTCGCCGGAACTTAATCGTCCTCATTTGCAGTTGTTGCAACTAGTCGGATATTGCTTCGTCCGACTACCGCCTCGTGAGATTGGGCCAGCTCGCAACTCTCCTTGTCGTAGGTGAAGACTTGCTTGACATCGCTACGCAAGGAAAGTACTCCTGCTGGTCCTAGCATCTTGAGCACCATGTATGTATAATGAGGCACTGCCATGAATTTGGCTAGTGCAGGCCATCCGAGTATAGCATGATATGCGGTCTCGAAGTCGGCAACCTCAAAGCAGATGTTCTCGGTGCGGAAATTTTTCCGCGTGCCAAAAGTAACTGGCAGAGTGATCTGTCCGAGTAGAGTAGAAGAGAGGCCGGGGGTTACCCCATGGAAGGGAGCTGTACTCGGCAACATCTCAGATCGAGGGATCTTCATCTCGTCAAGTGTCTTGGCAAACAAGATGTTGAGAGCACTTCCTCTATCGATTAGAACCTTCTTCCATTTGATGCTTTTAATGACCGGATCCAGAACGAGTGGATAACGCCCTGGATGAATTACTTGGTCGGGGTGATCCACGCGGTCAAAAGTGATTGCCGTTTCTAACCAACACAGGTATTGAGGGGCATCTGACGAGACCAAGATGACCTCTCGGGCCGTTAGCTTCTGTTTTCGCTTCGACTAGTACGTAGATGGCCCTTCGAATAGGTGATTGAGCTCAACCTGGGGATCTTGATAATCACTGGTTGCGCCTGAGTCTGGCTTGTCCTTGTCCTTCTTGTCGCTAGACGTTGGTGTCTGCTTGAAAGCAAACTTCTTGAGCATGAAGCAATTTTTAGCCACGTGCTTCCCCTTTGGATGAAAGGGCATGGCTGTTCATGACTTTCTAGTATTCATCTGTCCTCGGGGGTTGCGGTAGGCTGTGCTCAACTACTGCCACAACATTGTCTGACTTGCGCTTGCGATTACCGTACTTAGTCGGGACGGTATCATCTGTGTCCTTCCGCTCCTTCTGTTGGGACTCCTTCTTGTCATCCAGGGCCTCAGCCACGACATCGGCTGAATTGTCGTATTTGTTTGCCATATCGAATAGAGCCTTGACAGAGCTTGGAGGCTTCCGAGTAAACTTAGCAATGAATGGGGTGTCCCTGAGTCCCTTGTGGAAGGCGGCGATGACAACCTCATCCTTGATCTTGGGTATTGAGTTCCTCTTCTTAGAGAACTGCTTGATGAAGTCACAGAGGGACTCATTCTTCCTCTGGTGGCACCGATATAGATCGTACTCAGAAGATGACCTCTCATACGTTCCTTGGAAGTTTGCGACGAAATGCTCACGGAGTTCCCCTAGGAGCCAATTGATCGCCTGGGAAGCCCTATTAGCCATGTCCTCGCCGAGTTAGCCAAGGTGACTGGGAGGTAGTTGGCTATGGCCTTGTGGTCACTAATAGCCACTCGTATCACCAAAGTGTACACTGTTAGCCAGGACTCCGGGTTTGTCTTCCTATCGTGGCTAAACACTAGTACTCCTTCATCTGGGTAAGGGCTCCGGCTCCGACTGCGGTGCTGAAATCGCTCATGGTGAAGGCCAAAGCACTCATGCTCATCTTCCAGTCGGCGGCGCTCATCCTCCTTGCGTTCTCGGCGTCAAACGTTAATGTCGTGGTGGAGATCCCACAGTAGTCATCCTCGTGCATCCTGGTTGTCGTGGCGGTCGTCATGACGGTGCTGCCGTCAGTCATTACTCAAATTGCCGAGTGACATGTGTCATGACTCCGAGTGATGCTAATCGGAGCCGGCTACTCGGCGCTTTGCTGAAGCAGATGAAAGCCGAACGGTAGATTGACAATCTCCTCCTCCCCTAGCCCTATCTCGGCTGGCTCAAAGCCGAGTCCGACTCGAACACCGGGAGAAAGAGTTGTCCTTGGACTCATGGATCTTGAGAATTGCCGCAGCAGGTCACCAAAGATAGCTGCAGCGCTGAGTAGGCCGACTAGCGTGAAGCCGGCTTGGTTCCCAGCTGACCGGGTCGAATCCAAGTCGGTCAGGGTGAGGTCACCGAGTTTGTTGGTGACGAAGTCGAGGCTCCCAAAGCTGATTGTTTGCCCAGGGAAGAACTTGACGCCGTTGACTCTGGTGGTTGGATCCATCAGGCTTGATGACGATGATCTCGACGAAACCTCTACTTGGCGCACCAACTATCGATGTTTTGTATATGGGGCTACTCGTGAGACCTAAACTTGATGTATTGCAAAGGAACACGAAACAATTAATCCTGGTTTAGGCCCTCTAGGTGAGGTAATACCCTACTTCCAGCTGTGGTGTATTGCCATTGAGGTTTTTCTAGTGAGATTCTGTATGTTGATCTCCCTTCTGTTGTTCTGCCCTAGCGGGCTTCTTGCCTCCCCTTATATACCGAGGAGGTAAGGTTACATAATAGGAATCCCAGTTAGACTTGACCAACATACCCGGCTAGGATTATATCCCGTTCCTTATCATACAAGGTAATATGCGTTGAGTCCTGTTGTATCCCTAATGACAGGATTAGGCCTATCCTTTATCCGAGTGGCCACAAAACTTCCCATAAGGTACTTGGGGCCATGCCCTCCACAGTTATACACCTCTGCCAAGAGTAAATCTATTCAAATAGTCGTGCCCATGGTTTTGGGCGACGGATAGAGATTCATCGTGATTAGTCTCACCTTAATAATTTCGACTTAAAATACTGATTAGACCAAGATGGATGGTTTGGGTCTATTCAATGTGGTATAGTGTTGTTCAGTGATGGTTAAATATTGGTTAATATAAACAACTATTTTAGCTATTTTACAACTACAACTTTTTACAACTGCTTTATGCAAATGAGCCAAAGGCCTTATGATGGAAACGAGGTGCCCGATCTTTCGATGAGATTGATAACTATCGATTTGTTGGTGGAGATGACTCTGGCAATCCGACTACAAACGCACAACGTCACTTGCGCCTTAGCAATCGCTGAACTAATCTCCAAGATGTTATTGACCTCGCTGGAGGCGCGATCAACCTGAACACAAAGTTCAATCCCTGCAAGCAATCGAAGAACTAGCAAGAATAAGATGTAGGCAATCTAATACTGCGAATGTGAATGAAAGCATAAATTGTATGGCGCATCACAAAGTTGGGATTCCGAGGCTTTCTTGACAGGTGGTTGTCCGACACAACTGAAGAAAAAACTTTGCACAATGGCTAAACCTAAACTCAACGAAATCCAAATCCTAGCAAAGGAGGTGGTGGCTCCTAAATAGAGAGACAACCGGGGGGGCGTCCCACGTGCACGCACTAGGGTTACAAGGCCCATGGGCCCATGTGGGGATGGCGCAGCACCCTTTTGACTCGGACTCAGGAACCAATGTAGATTGTTTTGATGATTGTGAATGGCTCGGATGGAATTTGAAGATGAGGTTGGATCCATTGGAAAGTAGACTTCATAAGCTTTCCATGAAGTACAAGAACATCCTAAACGGAGTCCGTATGAGAAAGTTATGCCCGTTTGAACTTGGTACCATCGCAGCAGTTCGAATCTGATTCTAGAACGAGTCCAACTCAAATTCTTGCTTGACTTTCCCTTTCCTTCATCATTTCCTAGATTGCTAATCACAATTAAATCATTTGCATTAGGTAGCAGACTATTCTCAATAATATATGAACCTAGTAATGAATTCACCTGGTAATTAAGTTAACGAGCATGAGCTCAAGTAAGTGGTCCTTGTTGTGGATGAGTTGTATCCATGGAAGGGATGTCCTCATCACCTTCTTTGTCACCCATGCATTATTGCATTTTGTTGCTTTGACTTGCTGAGTACGGTGGTTAGTACTCAGCCTTGCTCTCTTTCACACCCCCCTCTTAGAGCTGGAGTTCTACTCGGATGACGACCATCAGGAGTAGGCTTGTACCGCCATTAACCTGCCTGTGGACTGGAGCCTCTGCGCAGCTTAGCTCTTTTATGTTAATCGTTATTCCGCTACATTTTTAAGACAATTTATTTTTTTTTGTAAGACACACTCTATATGCCAACTTTGTCTTTGTTTAACCTGCTTGTTCCTAGACAGGGGTTTAATACATATTATGCTCAGAATTCTGATTGTGAATTTCTGGGCGTGACACTGCTTCAACGAAGGGTGGCGACGGGACAGATCGGGGGCGACTCCGGCTGTGGAGGCCATGGGCCCCGGGTACCTCATCACAAGCATATGGGCCACTTGGATAGAGGATGGGCCTAGCCTTATAATTAGAGATATAGTAGCACCCGGCATACTTTGCCTTGTACGATAAGGAATATACAGTCCTAGTCGGGTAAATTGTATCTCTAAGAGGAGATCCCTTGGCCGTATCCAGCTAGGACTCCTACCTTGTACCCCTGTCCCCCAGTATATAAGGGGAGGTAGGGCACCCCCTGATGGCAGAAGATCATAGATCAACACAAATCCTCAAAGGAATAACATCACAACTGGACGTAGGGTATTACCTCACATTGAGAGCCTGAACCAGTATAAATCGCCCGTGTTCCTTTGTAATCCACCGAGTTTCCATCCGCCGAGTAGCCCCATAATCATATTGCCGATGTAAAACATCGACAGTTGGCGTGCCAGGTAGGGGCTTCAGTGAGATCTACACCAACAATCTTGATGGATCCTACATCAGGAGTCAATGGCGACAAATTCTCCCCTGGAGACACTATAACCTTCGGAAACCTCGACTTCATCGCCGACCAGATCGGCAATCTTACCTTGGCCGACGCAGATCTAATCCAACCGACCGAGGAACCAGCCGACTCCGTGCTAGTCGGCTCACAAGACGCTGCAACAACCATCATCAATCTGACGCAGCAATCTTCAACTTCGCCGAGCTTTGGGACAACTCTCTCCTTCGATGTTCGACTCGTGCTAGGCCTTGAGCCAGCCCGGGTTGGGCTAGGAAGGGGAGAGATCGTCAATCTCCCGCACAGGCTTAGCCACGCCGCAGATCTACACTTCATGCGGCAGACCCGATCCCCCACGGTTTAGTTTGGACATGGCTCAGAGCCGCTCCAGATTGGATCCAGGGAGGTCGGAGTCGTTCTCACTCCAATAAATTACTCAGAGTCCGACTCCAAGTCGGACAATGGTTCGAACACTAGTTCAGACTCTAGTCTGGCGAGTTTTCTCCTGCCCCGTGAGATCTCCATGGCTTCAACACCACCACCAGAGGTGCGCCGACTACAAGAGGTGCAGCAGGAAGAGGCATGCCGACAACGACAATAAGAAGAGGCCGATCGCAAGGCTCACAACGATGGGCTATGCAAGGCTAGGCGAACCGCCAAGCAACAGATTCTCTAGACGAAAGTCGGTTACCACGACGTCTTCGTCACACCATAACAGAACGTCGTGGCCACTGCAACCCTGCTGGACACGCTCCAACTCGGGCCTGATACCTAGGCCACCCCGACTATCACCAAGATCAAGGCGATGATTGCAGCAACAGTGGTCGGGCAACACACTTGTACCGACCAATCAATCGGGTTCTCCTTCAGCAGGCTCATCTACATCAGCTCGACGCTGGGCGGCTGACTCAAGATGGCCACACGAAGAGTCATGCCAAATGTCACTCGGTGACACCAACAACAACAACCGGTGGCGTCACCAGTACGATTGCCGGTCCAACCAAGACCTCCGAGTTCGTCTACAACGCGACCTCCGATACGACATCAATACCCGACGCCGCCAACATGAAGAGGATGAGCGCCGCTGACTAGAGGACAAGAACGAGCATTTCAGTCTTCACCACGAGCGGTTTAACCGCCGCGGTCGGAGCCGAAGCCCTCACAAAGATGAAGGCGTTCTAGCTTTCACCCACGAGCTACAGGAAGTCGACTGGCCGTCGGGCTTCAAGCCTATGGGGATCGAGAAGTACGATGGCAAAACCAACCCCGAGTCCTAGCTCATTGTATACACCTTGGCAATTTGAGCTATCGGAGGTGATCATAAAGCCATGGCTAACTACCTCCCAGTCGCACTAGCTGACTCGGCGAGGACATGGCTAACAGGGCTCCCGAGGCGGTCGATTGGTTCCTGGGGAGAACTCAGGGAGCAGTTCATCGCTAACTTTTAGGGAACCTACGAGAGGCCGTCTTCTAAGCATGATCTATACCAACTACACCAGAAGAAGAATGAGTCTCTGCGCGAATTTATCAAGAGGTTCTTCGAGAAGCGCAACAAGATCCCAATGATCAAGGACAAGGCCATCATCACCGCCTTCTACAAGGGAGTAAAGGACGCCCCATTCATCGTGAAGTTCACTCAGAAGCCACCATCCTTCGTCCGGGCTCTCTTTGACATGGCGAACAGATACGCCGACTAGGCTGAAGCGGTCGCCGAGGCCCTCGACGAGAAGGAGTCCCGGCAAAAGGACCAGAAAGCGTAAGCCGACAATGAGCCATCGCAAAAGAAGACCGGCAACCGCAAGTAGAAGTCGAACAACGAGGTGGCCAACATGGAGCGAACTAAGTCGTGGCCCCAACGGAACAATGACTACCAGAAGGTCATGAATGGGCCATGCCCCTTCCACCCCAAAGGCAAGCACGCGGCCAAAGACTGCTTCATGCTCAAGAAGTTTGCTTCCGAGTAGGCTTCATCATCTGGTGCCGACAAGAGCAAAGACAAGCCAGATCAAGACCTGGGTGACGATTTTCAAGATCCCTAGGCTGAGCTCAACCACATCTTCGGAGGGCCGTCTGCGTATGAGTCTAAGTGCAAGCAGAAGCTAACAGCACGCGACATCAACGCAATCTCTACAGCAGACGCCCCCCAATATTTGCGCTGGTCAGAGATGTCCATCATGTTCACCCGCGCTGATCATCCAGATTAGGTTTCGCACCTGGGACGCTATCCACTCGTCCTGGACCCAGTCGTCAAGAACATCAAGTTGAAGAAGGTTCTCATTGATGGAGGCAGTGCGCTCAACATCCTCTTCGCCAAGACCCTGGAAGAGATGAAGATTCCTCGTTTAGATCTGCGGCCGAGTACGGCGCCCTTCCACGGGATAATTCCCGGCCTGTCTTCAACACCACTCGGGTAGATAAACTTGCCGGTCACCTTCGGCACGCGGGATAACCTCCAAACGGAAAACATCTGCTTCGAGGTCACCGACTTTGAGACCGCGTACCACGATATACTCAGACGACCGGCGCTCGCCAAGTTCACGGCAATACCGCACTATACATACATGGTGCTCAAGATGCCAGGGCCAGCAGGAGTCCTCTCCCTCCACAGCGATGTCAGGCAAGCCTTCACCTGCGACAAGGAGAGTTGTGAATTGGCTCAGTCACAAGAGGTGGCAGTTGGCCGCAACTGCATTCGGCAAGCCACCACAACAGAAGTCAAGGAAGACCCAGTTCCGGCCAAAAAAGCAGCAAAGTCGGGAATCTCAGCGGACTCGGACACGAAGAAGATTCCCCTGGACCCTTCCGACCCCTCCAAGACTGCTCTAGTCGGGACCGGACTCGACCCCAAATAGGAAGATGCGCTCGTTGTGGGCACCCCGGAAGTGCATTATGGAGAGTAATTATTATGACAACGCGGAATATCTAGATGGATGGGATCTCAAATAAAACCCAATTAAGTACGGTAACCATCCATCCTCATCGCAGCCTTGCCATAATATTTACCCGTTCATAATACAAATCCAAAATACCAAGAAGTGTACAAAAGAGATAATCATAAGGATAGCTTGCTAGTCCTCCCCGTCATACGCCCATCAAACCACTCGATGGTGGCGACTAAACACGATACGTACCCCAGAGGACTCGAACCACAATAGCTATCCCCCAACCATCTCAATTCTACACAACTCATACTCATGTTCAGCTAGTCCCCAGGAAAGCGACTAACTTCACACTTTCATCGCAAGCAATTGATAAACATCACAAGTACTCTAAATATGGATAAACGAGCAGCAGAGTTATATATATATTACATAGAGGGTTCACACCCTAATTCACCACAAAGTGACACAAAAGATAGCAGCGAAAAATATAAACATAAAAGGTAAGACCAGTGGTGCCATTACCAAACCACAGGGCAACCGACTGGGGATAGAGCATAACTTCAACTACACATTATCCTCGCCACCCTCGGCAGGATAATAGTAGACCACATCTGTGTCGTCGTTGTCCTCACCTGAAAGATGCAACGTGAGTACACAAGTACTCAGCTAGACTTATACAATAATAATAGTTCAAAGGAGAAATGCTAGTCTCTACATCAAGGAGTATGGCTATGTCGATCTGATTTTGTATAAAGCTGATTTTATTGAGCAAGTACTACATTTAAAACATAAACATTTACAAAATATATCAATCTGAAGATCTAGGACAGCAAGCTTATAGTTCTGAAATGTAATTAAAAGTGAGCACAAACCATGCTCTAATCATCATCCATGGGCCACCATTGCCCAAACAATTATGCTACACAAGCATACCACTTTTCATGACTAAACCAAGTCATATTTAACATCAAAGCCTTTTATATAAACCCATTCATTCATGACTATCCTAAGTCATGATATAACAACATGATTCCACCTCCACATATCCCAAGTTGGATGCTAACATGAGTGACTAACACATCAAGCGATCGTCCTGTGACCGTGGACACGGCTATTCGAATAGTTCTTACTCTGATCAGAGGTGTACATCTTTACCCACACGATGTGATAGAAGCCAAACGGCTACACTCTAGTTTGATCCGTACCCATCGGTACCCACACTCTACACATTGAGTGCGGACTAGAGGTCACAACAGAACCTTTTGCACGCTTAGCCCCAACCACCTAAACCACGTCTGGGCCCCCGACGACTTAGTCATGTGCGTGCGTGGTAACTAAGGCGGGCTCACCGTCGCGGGAGGCACCTCCGGCTAAAACCAAGCTCGCACGAGGTCCTCCAAAGGTCTCTCCTCACGACTGACGGACAGGCGTAGATGGCCATAGCCTCCTGTGCTACTGAGTTAAGCCGTCCCATTCCCGGCGTGTGGAAGTACGTAGGGTGCTTAAATAGATGTCAACATGTTCGGTCCTTAACGACCCAGACGGAGCTACGTGCATCAGGAAAACACCATCCCGTCATCGCCCTATCATCCGTCCAAGTCAAACATCTTATTAATTATAAATTAGAAGTTATTCTTTTCATATTTTAACCCATCCATGCGTATTAAACTAGTTTTGAACCGATAGCTCAATCTATCGGACTTTTCTAAGTCTATAAATAAGCATGGCTAAGCATTCGGTAAAATAAAAGTATCTCAAAGTCCTTAACCAGTGGTGACAAAGTATAAATATGGAATCAATAATCAAGGAATGGAAATGCATACAATTGGGAAATCTTGACTCTACCCGTTTTTCCCATTTAAAAAGGACTGAACATGCATATAGATATTGTTTTCACAAACAAATCAATTTATTGAAGATATTGGTTCAATATGCTTAGATACTTCATTTAGATGCTTGCCTTGCTGCAGCGAGTGGTCACACTCAACCTTTGGTTCTTGCTCCACGTACTCCGAATTGTCTGAATCTACCGATAAAGGCGAATATGCAAATAAGAATCAATTAAATATGCTCATGCAAAAATGATCAATAAAATCTAAGATAAATACAGTAGGTAGGCTACATTCTAAAGTGAATTTTAGTGAAAGAATCACCTTGAAAAATTTTACGGTTTATGAGTTACAAAAATAACAAGATAGGAAGGCTGAAAATGGCAGTTTTGTAATAATTTATATCGTAACCTTAAGTTATTATATTTAATTGACATTTTCTATTAAGATTTCAAGAAGGCATGTATTTTTATATAAAAGAGCATAACCTACTGGTTCCAACAAAATTTGGTTCACTGAAATTTGATTTAAAAATGATTTAGTTGTGAATTTTACAAGTTTATCAAAAAGAAGAGTTAGAAAAATACTTAGGCCTATTTTAGGAGGTAGTTTTGTCAAATACAAATTATCCACAGCAAAGGATACAATTTTCTGTGTTAAACCAAATTGGTTCCATATTTTTAGCAGCTAGGATGAATTTTCTAAAAATTTATAAACTTCTATGTTATAAAGAGGTATATAATAGATATTTTCATTTTTAGAGAAAAATCTTACACATGATTCCTCACTGTTTATTTTATAACAGTAAAGATAACATTTTTATGAATCCAAGGAAATTTGGTTCACCTCAAAAGGAGTTATAATGGATTTTATAGAAATATTCCAAGTTTCTAGGCACAAAATAAGGTATTTTTGTTTCACATTATTTTATAAGCATTTTCTGTATAGAAGTGGTGCAGTTTTATTTCACAGTATTAAATTTTACAAGTTTACAGAGCTAAAAAAATTGGTTTCACTCTAAAAGGAGTTAAAAAGAAATAGTTATGGATTTCTGAAGTTTGCATATTTTTCTGTTGTAAAATAAATCGGTTGTCTTTTCTTTTCTTTTTCCTATTTCTCTCCTTCTCTCTTACAGGTGGGGCCAGCGCGGCATAGAGACAAAGCAGAGTAGGGCGAGGTGCCCTAGGCCACCGGCTCTATTCGCCAGCGCCGGCGGCGAACGGCGGCGCGGCTGACGGTGCGGCCAACAGAGAAAAGGTAGCCGAAGACGAGGCGAAGCTAAGGTTGGTCTTCTTGCTAGCTCGGGTGACCGGAATCGACGGCGAAAGCGGCGCAGGCGGCGGAGTGGTTCGGGTCCACGAGGCCGATCGAGCTACGGTCGGTTTCCGGGCAAACCAGTGCATGCACAAGGTATTAGAGGACTCTAGGAAGCTTACCATGCGATTTCCCGAGATGGGGGAACACTGGACAGCGGCGGCGACGGAGGGAATGGCTCGGCGGCGGCGGATCCTCATGGTCTCACGGCGATGGACCACTCCGGCTGAGCTACAGCTAAGGCGGAGTGTCTATCGTGTTAGAGGCGACCTAGAGATGGCATACCAGCAAGGAATCGGCGCGGGGCTCACTAGAGGAAGAGAAATCGACGGCGGCGGTAGGCGGCCGGACTTGGGGACGACGTCTCTGATCTCTAGCTTCATGGCATATTATCCCGATTCCTTCGGGTAGCGGGCTTCCGAAGGCGAGGCGACGTCGTTGGCGCGGTGACTCGGTATGCGGCGCTCTGGAGTGGCCGGAACAGCGACGACGTCGTGGCGGTGCTCACTGGGCCGAAAGCGAGGACGGCAGCAACTTCGGCCGGCGGTTCCTAGGGCAAGGCAATACAAAAATGGAATGTTTAGGAGGTGCTCATCATGTTCCTATGATCGGAAGAGGGTGATTCTCACCGGAGTTGAATCGGTTTGGATCGAACGGTTGCCGGCGTCAAAGAAGATGACATTGTTGCCGGCTATTCCAAGGCGAAAACTTGTGGTTTCACTTGAGAACGCAATTAAGCCGAGGAGAGGATGCTAAGGGCGAGGTGGCCTGTCAAATGGAGGAGGTTGACGTGGAGAGGTAGGCTGTGGTGTCCCTGGTTGGATGCCGACGCGTGGGGAGAAACGTGGCAGCGTTCCTGGGCGTGTCTCGAGCTCGGGCGGTGTCTCTGACTGACCAGCGGGTCCAGGAGGTCTGTGGGTCCCACATGGCAGTGAAGAATGAGAGAGGAGCTCTCTAGAAGCTAAGCATGGGAGCGGTGTACAGCTGTTTTGCACTGGAGATTTCACTGAGTTACAGAGTGTGTCTGGGGTTGGAGAAATCTATGTGTATAGGTGAATATATGTTCTACCAAGCTGCCAAGTTTCAAAGCTTGAGGCTTTATATTTTTATTGTGGCAAAAAGATGAAATAGGCTTAGTAACACAGTTTGCTGCAGTGCACTAGTCTGAGTCAGTGAGCTTTGTCCTATTATTTTATGTTCAATATTTGTGAAGATTGTACTGAAATTTTTACTGTAATTAGCTCACAACCTAATCCAGGTTCTGGTAAATTTTGGTGAGAAGGTGATTGATGGATTAATTCTGGCATAAATGTCAATTAGAATGTCTGCAGGGAAAATGTTCTCTGCCTTGCTGAATCCAAAATATTTGTTTGGGACACTTATTGAATTGATAAAATTTGGTGAAAAATACTGGATATAGGGGAGGATGTGATTAACCTCCTGACCAGATTTCATTGCTAGAAGTGGTCTGGCTTGCCTTTGGTGAAATTGCAAAGTAGGCATAATGGTCCAGTTTTTCTGTAGTGTAATTTATATCCCTAGGGCTTTGCTCTTATCATTTTATGTGATTTCTTTGGGAACTAAATTGACCAAAAATTACTGGTGGTAGGATTTCTTGTTGACACATCTTCATTTTTATTTGGTGAATTTTAGAAGTATATCTATTCATTTCAGCTAGCCTCCTAGTTTTGCTGTTTTGAGGGATTTTATTGAAGTACCAAATGAAGTGATAAAATCATATAAAATTTACAGTGGATCAATTATGTGGGTTAGTATTTAAAGGAATTTTTCCATGATTTTATGTTTGACCAATCATTTTTAGAAATTCCATAGGCTATACCAATGCATACGCATCCTATTATGAAAGTGCACTCTAATGACAGTAGGGCATAACCCTAATTACCTGAAATTAGATTTAGGGCTATGACACTCATCACCTTCCTCCAAGCCAACAAGGATATCTTTGTGTGGAAACCGTCCGACATGCCGGGCGTACCAAGGAAGGTGATCGAGCACACCCTCAACGTGAAGACAGACGCCAAGCCAGTCAAGCAATGGCTGAGGCGCTTCGCTCAAGACCGTAAAGATGCTATTCGGGAGAAGATAACCAAGCTTCTCTAGCCGGGTTCATCAAAGAGGTCTATCACCTAGATTGGCTGGCTAACCCAGTTCTGGTCTGGAAGAAAAACGGTAAATGGCACATGTGCGTCGACTACACCGATCTCAACAAGGCGTGCCCCAAGGACCCATTTGGTTTACCAAGAATAGAGCAGGTGGTGGATTCAACGGCAGGGTGCGACCTTCTCAGTTTTCTTGACTGCTACTCGAGATACCACCAAATCAGCCTAAAGGAGGAAGACTGCCTAAAGATGTCTTTCATCACGCCGTTTGGAGCGTACTGCTACATCATTATGCCGTTTGGTTTTAAAAACACTGGAGCAACGTATCAACGCACAATTCAGCGGTGTCTGCACACTCAGATCGGGCGCAACGTGGAAGCCTACGTCAATGATGTGGTGATCAAGACCAAGTCCAAAGAAGACCTCATCGCTGACCTGGAAGAAACCTTCCAAAATCTTCGAAGATTCAAGATGAAGTTGAACCCAGAAAAGTGCGCCTTCGATGTGCCATTCGGCAAGCTACTCGGCTTCATTGTCTCGCAATGCGGCATCGAGGCCAACCCGGAGAAAGTCAACGCAATCAAGAAGATGGCATCCCCGACTAACCAGAAGGACGTCCAGAAGCTGACAGGTTGCATGGCGGCACTCAGCTGGTTTATTTCCCGACGGGGCGAACAGGGCATGCCCTTTTTCAAGCTATTGAAGAAAGCGGACAATTTCCAATGAACTCCTGAAGCCTAGCAAGCCTTCAAAGACTTCAAGCAATTTCCTCACATCACCCCCCGTGTTGGCGTCACCCATTCCCCAAGAACCGCTACTGCTATACCTGGCGGCAACTACTCAGGTAGTCAGCACGATGATGGTGGTTGAGCGATCTGAACAAGGTCACATCCAAAGAGTTCAAAGGCTAGTCTACTTTGTCAGCGAAGTCCTTGCTAACTCAAAGACGAGATATCCACAGGTCCAGAAGCTGCTCTATGGCTTACTCATCTCTGTCCAGAAGCTGGTGCATTATTTCCAAGCACACCAAGTCACGGTGGTCACATCGTTTCCACTCGGGGTCATCCTCCATAACCGCGAGGCCACTGGCCGAATCGCTAAATGGGTGCTCGAGTTGATGGTGTTCGACATCATCTTCTAGCCACAGACAGCAATCAAATCACAAGCTCTAGCCGACTTCGTGGCCGAGTGGACCGAAGTTCAAATGCCTACATCAACAGCAAAGCTAGAGTACTGGACAATGTACTTCGACGGTTCTCTATGGATCGGCGGCGCCGGGGCCGGCGTCGTACTGACATCCCCCACCGGTGAAAAACTCAAGTATGTTCTACAACTCCACTTCCCGGCTTCCCACAACATTGCCGAGTACGAGGCACTTATCCACGGGCTCCGTATTGCTATATCACTCGACATATGTCGACTAGTTATATGTGGAGACTCTCAACTCGTGGTAAACCAAGTCATGAAAGACTGGACATGTCTTGATGACACCATGGCGGTGTACTGTCAGGAGGTTCGGAAGCTAGAAAACAAATTCGACGGGTTGGAGATAACACACGTCCTACGATAATACAATGATGCTGCAAATGAACTGGCACATATGGGATCAAAGCGTAAAGCAGTCCCGACAGGGATCTTTGTTGAGCAACTTATGGAGCCATTAGTCAAGAAGAAACCAGTGCCGGAGCAGTTGGGAGGTGAACCTACCCCGGCGACAGATGAGGTACTGTACATATGTCAAGACTGGCAGACCCCTGTACTCAAATTCCTCCTGGACGACAAACTACCAGAAGAACGCAGCCAAGCCGAACAAATAAAACATCGAAGAAAGAGTTTCCTAGTTGTCGGAGAAGACCTATACCAAAGAAGTGCATCCGGGGTCCTCATGCGCTACGTCACCACCGAGGAGGGCAAGCAGATTCTGCACTCGATCCACTCGGGCTTATGTGGCAACCACGCCGCATCTAGGACGTTGGTCGGAAAGGCTTACCGGCAGGGATTTTTCTGGCCAACAGCAGTAACAGATGCAAAAGACATTGTTCGCACATGCGAGGGTTGCCAGTTCTACGCAAGACAAACCAATCTTCCAGCCTAAGAACTTCAAACAATCCCAATCTCTTGGCCCTTCGCAGTATGGGGGCTTGACATGGTCGGGCCCTTCAAGAAAGTGCCAGGAGGGTTCACACACTTGTTTGTCGTAGTGGATAAATTCACCAAGTGGATTGAGGCGAAACCTGTTGCAACCATAACAGCAGCACGAGCAAAAGACTTCATCATGAGTATATTATACCGATTCGGGGTCCCTAACCGCATCATCACCGACAACGGTACTCAATTCATAGGTGGCGTGTTCCAAGATTTCTGTGACAACTTCGGCATCAAGATTTGCTATGCGTCGGTGGCACACCCGCGGAGCAATGGGCAGGTTGAACGAGCCAATGGCATGGTCTTACAAGGTATCAAGGCTAGGATATTCGACCGACTACAACCATACGCGGGCCGGTGGGTACAAGAACTCCCATCTGTTCTCTGGTCTCTCAAAACCACGGTTAGTCAAGCAACAGGGCAATCCCTTTTCTTTTTGGTCTATGGTGTTGAGGCTGTGCTACCAACCAAGTTAGAGTTCGGCTCTCGACGAGCTCGGGCTTACTCAGAAGACATCTCAAACAACAACCGATTGGTCAAACTAGATCAGTTGGAAGAAGCAAGGGACGTCGCAATAATCTAGTCGGCAAGGTATCTTCAAGGCCTGCGTCGTTATCACAATCGCAATGTCCGTGGCCGCGCTTTTTTGGTTGGAGACCTTGTCTTGAGAAAAATACAAACCACCAAAGACAGGCATAAACTATCCCCAATCTGGGAAGGGCCATTCATTATAGCTGAGGTTACTCGGCCAGGTGCCTACCGACTGAAGACCGAAGATGGTGCCCTCATCAGCAACTCATGGAATATAGAACAACTACGTCCTTTCTATACCTGAGTTTTATACTTTCCCATGTGTACAGTTCCTCTCTAACTCACTACAACGCTTGTTCCAACCGAGTAGTGAGTCGGGGGCTGCATGTATTATATGTGCTTTGTCAATAATATACGAGCCTATGTTACTTAAGTTATGAAGTTTTACTATGACTTTTCCATGTCTACCCAAGTACAGCTTTTTGCGGTGAACGTTTTCATTAAGTTCCTATAGATTAACTCGGTGTAGGCTATATGGTCGAGTAAAGCTAATGACAACTGAGTAACAGTCTAAGGCTTGGCGACATTGCACATATATTTACACATGTTCTTACAAAAACTTATATACACACTGACTACATGATATACTATTTTTACATACCTAGGTCCCAGGTGATAATCTCTGCAGTCGGCCTCACCTTGGCTATCAGCTCTAGTGCCTCCTCAGGAGTCGTCTCCTCAGCAAACCCCTCCCCAATGGCTTCAACATCTGCCCTTGGGTAGATGGACTTGGTCATTGCCAAGGTCTGGGCCACGCCGGCAATAACATGCTCATCCGAGTATCTCTTCAGGGCACTTGGTGCATCTTTAAGGCGCTCCTCCAATTGGAAAACTGTGCTGGAGCTGGTTCCCACAGGATGAGGATCTATCAGGTCAAGGAGCCCTTTCACAGACTCACCAAGGGTTTCCCGTGACTCCTTGACTACCCTGATCTCCTCTATGAAAGCCTGAAATTGGATCAGGGAATTGGCTCTCACAGCTACCCGGGTTCACCGAGTAAACTTGTTAAGCAAAGCTACAAATGGAGTAATTAATGGATTGACTAAGGTTATTGTCAGAGCGGAGACTTACTTTTGTAGTCGGCCTCCCACTTGGCTATGGCCTTCTTCAGTTCAACTTTTCCTTTCTTGAGCTTGGTATTGGCCTTTTTCAACTCAGCCTTCTCTTGCTCAAGCTCAGTTTTGGCCTTTGTCAGGTCGGCCTTGTCCTTCTCAAGTTCGGCCTTGGCTCTCTCAGCCTACTTTAGCTGTTCTTCTCCCTCCGTTCGGGTCTTCAACTCGGCTTTGAGGGCTGCACGATAGATTAGTCAAGAACTCAACATTGTAGCCAAGACACAACTGGGCAGTCGGAGCAACATAGCTGGAGAAATATATTAAGGATTCGGTCAGGAGGAAGTACTCTGGAGGCTCACCTCTTATCTTCTTGGCATGGTCCCAATTCTCACTCCTGAGCTGGGTGACAGCCTCCCTCACCCAAGATTCCCTCTCTTGACTGTGCCCTTCCACTTTGGCTTTCAAGGCCCGGAGCTGGTCCAATTCTTGGAGCTGGGGGGCAACCCGGGTCAGGACCTCATGCATCTTCTCCAAGCGATCAACGAGCTTCTGCTCGGGGAGTAACAAGTCAAAGCAGAGTCAGGCGTCAAGAAATACTTCCAAGATTCCAATACAACAGAAATCATACCTGAATCCCCTGGGACGCGGCGATTGTGGCACGAAGCAAGTCTTCACGCTCCTTTTCCGCCGCCGCCTCATTAAGCTTGTAGCTCTGCACAGTTCTATTGGGCGCGTCCAGCGGAACGTCCTCGGGAATTTGCACGGAGGGGCCTCGATCCTAGGGAGGTCTGGTCTGTCCGAAGGAAGGGACAGTGGCGACGACGATGGTGACCAGGAAGGCGACGGGGTCCTGGCCCCCAACTTGGCGGCCTCTGGGGCTTCGGGAGCTGCCTCAGGAGCTGCAGCGATGGCTTCGACAATGGGCGCCGGCTCAGGGGCTGGAACAGCGGCTTCAGCAATTGCCCCTTGGTCGGTCGGGGTCGGCGGCCTTGCAGTCGGGGCGGTCTTAGTTTCTGCAACTAGGGCCGCTGCCGGCTCAGCAGGTGTGCTCGCTGGTGCTAGATCGGCTGGGGTAGGCTCGACAGCAGGGGTAGTCAGCGTGGTCTCTTTAAGATCAATGTCGGCCCACTTCCTGCATAACGAGTCAAACATCAAGACACTACAATGCTGAACATGATTTTCAGAAGACCCAGAATGGCATACCTCTTGGAGAACTTGAGCTTTTTTCTGGGAGATCCGGAGGGTGGCAATGGAGGGCTACTGGCTGTCAGGCCAGAAGGTGCGGCAGTCGGCGGCAGCATTCCTGTCCTGGTCGGCCCCATTCGCGGTGTGGCCGGTTGGGGCGCTCAGGTACTTGGTGGCGTTGGAGTCGGCCTCGTACTCGGCGGCGCTCGTGTTGGGCTTGATGATGTCAGGCACGACCGCGCCGGTCCCGGTCTGGGACTCAATGGCCTGGGTGCGGTGCTAGTGGGGTCTTTTATTTTCAGACTCCCGGCTGCGGCACTCGGCCTCACGACCTCCTTCTTGCCTGATCTACAATGGGTTTCTTCCCCGCTCTCTTGGAGTCGGGTTGGGCAGCGGAAGGACTTCTCGGCCTCTTCTTCGACTTCGTGGCCGACAGCAGACGGGAGTCATCATCAAACTCCTTGCACCACTGCAAACGATTCAACAATATACATCACACAATGTTGGGCAATTATGGATACATGTCTACAGGCATTCATCACAGAAGATAAGCAAGGATTACCTCGGGACGAGGCCGGTTTCGGCTATAAGCCACAATGGAGCGCTCTGCGTCCTCGATTTCGAGCACCCCACCGGAGAAATAAGTGAACAATGTTTTGGTCACTTTTTGCTGGTCAGCCACCTCTCGGCTTTCTCGGTCGGGGTCGTTTTTCCCTTGATAATCCCAGCAGAACTCGCTTCTTAGCTTCAATGGCTGGACGTGCCGGGTTAGGAAACGCTTGGCTACCCAGGGGCCGGTCAGGCCGGCTCTCTTAAATTTCTCCAATCTTGCCAGCAACTGATGCACTTGGCCCATCTCTTCGAAAGTTGGATCCGATGACCAATTGGGCGAGACCACTGGGGGCAAGCAGGTGAATGGAGGAAGGGAGGGTTCCATATCAGAACAGTAGAACCACTCCTTATGCCAACCTTTCAAGGGGGATTTCAGAGGAAGATTGATATATATTTTCTTCATTTCACTCCTCAACTGAAGGCCAGCTCCCCCAATCACCTGGACCTTATTCGTGGAGGGCTAGGGCTTGATATGGAACAAGTGCCTAAAGAAATTGAAGTGAGGTTCTACACCCAAGTACCACTCACAAAGAGTCACGAATATAGAGATTTGCAAGATCGAGTTGGGATTGAGATTCATCAACTCCAATCCATAAAAGTTAAGAAGATGGCGGAGGAACTCGGAAGAGGGAAGAAACAAACCCCGGTCAAAGAAAGAGGCAAAAACAACAGTCTCGCCGGCTTGGGGATTTGGAACCGACTCACCCTCAGTTGGGTGCCAGCGGATGATGTCACGGCTTTGTAGCCACAACAACTTCTCCAACCTTTCCAACTTCGACTAGCTGCAATCCGAGGTCGGCCACCCTTCCTCCGACGCCCCAATGAAATCTGGAACCTTCGGCATGGTTGGGGGGACAAGAAATTTGGGGGAAATATGGTCGGGGGCTGGGGATGGACAAAGGAAAGCGGAATCACTCGAGCTTCAATGGGGAGGAGCAAGCAATGGCAAACCCTAGCAGAGCGAGAGGCGAAATTTTGGCGCGGAGCTAGGAAGACAAAACGATTGGTCGCTTGGGGAAGATGAGGAATCTTTTCTCTCTCCCCCAACCTTTATAGAGCCTGTGCCGACTCATGGGCTTGGGCTTACACAGTCGGTACTGGGCCATCAAGATATGAGTTTCTACAGTAGCATGCTCAATATGGGTCGTTCGCTGGCTGTGTTACAATTGCAGTACAGGTGCTACCAACAGGAACTGATGAGGTAAATAGATGTGTTTGGGTATCTGTTTTATCCACCAGGTATTGAGGATATATCCTTATAAGGATCATAAGCTGGTCTTCATCAACATTGGGGATGCAGGTATCTCTCAAGTACACTTGACCATGCAATGGATCTATTTTCATAAAGTGGTATTTGGCCTACGTTCTTGGCCAACAGTTACCATAAGTGACATTATTCCAGCCGACATGACGCTGAAGAGTCTAACTTTCGAGTAGTGCACTACTCGGGAGAGACTATAAATATCCTTTCCAGCTGACATGATGCTGAGGAGTCTAACTTCTGAGTGGGACGCCACTCGGGAAAGACTATAAACCCCTTTTCTGGCTAACATGAAGCTGAAGAGTCCCATATACGAGTGGCATGCTACTCGGCAAGACTATAAATCATATTCTGGTTGACATGATACCGAAGAGTCTCATATACCCATAGTATACTACTCGGGAAAGACTACAAGGTTAAAGATCTTTGACTTTATGTTTAATTGTCTTCACAATTAAGCACAAAGTCGGGGGCTACACCTAATAGGTGCACCTATTCAGCGCACATTATTCATACATCTATATGAAGCCCTTCATAGCCTCGCTGCCAGGTGACATGAAGCAGGATTCAGGAAGAAGAAGCACTCGGACAAAGAGTACTCTGGAGTAATGCACTTGGGCAATCTTCATCGTGGAGGATGAGCACTCGGCATCAGCTGTAACTCAACTATGAAGGTCTCAGGGGCTACTGTGGAGGCCATGGGCCTCGGGTACCTCATCACAAGCATATGGGCCACTTGGATAGAGGATGGGCCTAGCCTTGTAATTAGAGATATAGTAGCACCCGACATACTTTGCCTTGTACGATAAGGAATATACAGTCCTGTCAGGTAAATTGTATCTCTAGAGGAGAAGTCCCTTGGCCAAATCTGGCTGGGACTCCTACCTTTGTACCCTATAGCCCCAGTATATAAGGGGAGGCAGGACGCCCCCTGAGGGCAGAAAATCATAGATCAACACAAATCCACAAAGGAATAATATCACAACTAGACGTAGGGTATTACCTCACATTCAGGGCCTGAACCAGTATAAATCTCCCCGTGTTCCTTTGCAATCCACCGAGTTTCCATCCGCCGAGTAGCCCCATAATCATATTGCCAGTGTAAAACATCGACACCGGCCGGTGACGTTCCTCCTAGCCTCTGTCCCTCCTCCCTCCCAAGCTTTCTCTCTCCTCTCCGGCTATCAATTCTCCCAACCACAAGATCTCGCCACCACTGCCAAGCTCTTGCTCAAGTTCCACACTAGGGAAAGTGCGGGCGAGGGGGAGTGGGTGATGTGGATGTGGGTGTCCCGATCTTTCGCTGAGAGGGTAAGTCAATTGGATGGAGTAACCTTGGCGATCCGACTACAACCGTCCAGAGACGTTGCGCCTTAGCAATCATTACACCAACTCCAGAGGCTGTACGCAATCTCAACGGATGCATGATTAGCCCAACCACGAGGGTAATTGTTCCTGTAAGCAATCGAGAACTAGCAAGAACAAGATGAACAAGCAACTCAATTTGTGAATAAAGATGAAGGTTTAACTCAAAGAGAACAAACGATGAGGTTCCGAAGATGAGCAAACTGGCGATCTAACCAATCATGGGATTACATAGTAAAATAGCGACGCTAACTTTAATCTAACACAACCCAATCTGTTTGTGGTGGCTCTAAAGGTATTAATAGGATGGGAGGACGACCACAAGATTGTTGGAGTTGTTCCCCAACCCTAGGACGTGTCCCAAATGGACCTAACTTGATACATGGGCCTTTCGGCCCAAAAACAGTGACACAACACCTTAAATAGGAAACCTCTCATCACTAAAACGACGATTATAGATGATTCTGAGCAGATATAAGTATGAATCCAGATCATTGGAAAATAGACTTGATAAGCTTTCTGTGAAATACTAGAACTCCTAAATCAGAGTTCGTATGAAGTCATGGCGGCCATCACAAGTTGGTGCTGTCCTATAGTCCGAATCCAGCCTGCGCGAATCCCTTTCCTTGTTGATATCCACCCTTTCCTTGTTGATCTCCTCCATCATTCCTGAGCAACAACAACATACGCGGATCTCCATGGTCTACATAAGTTGGAGACAAACTTAGAAACAAACTCACCTGATAATTAAGCTGACGTGCACGAGCGCGAGTAAGCGGCAGTGTAGGTGTGGACGTATCGATGGTGTTGATGTCCTCATCATCCCCCCAACTTGCATTTGAGTCATCCTTGACTCAAGCTCATCTTCTTCGCCTAGATATGGTGTCAAATTTGCAATGTTAAATGTGGGACTAACCCCAAAATTTGTAGGCAGATCAAGCTTATATGCATTCTCATTAATTTTCTCTATCACTTTAAAAAGTCCATCAGCTCTAGGCATCAATTTAGACTTTCTCAAATCAGGAAACCTATCCTTCCTCAAATGCAACCAAAACAAATCTCCAGGTTCAAAAATCCAATTGCCTTCTACCTTTATCACCAACGATCTTGTACTTAGCATTCATACGCTCTATGTTTTCTTTGGTGGTCTCATATAGTTTTAACATCAATTCAGCACGTTGCTTAGCATCAAAATTAATTTTTCAGAAGATGGCAAAGGCAACAAATCAATTGGAGCACGAGGCACCAACCCATAAATAATCTCAAATGGACACATCTTTGTAGTAGAATGCAGCGAACGATTATAGGCAAATTCAATATGAGACAAACAATCTTCCCACATTTTAATGTTCTTCTTCAAAACTGCCCATAACATAGTAGACAAAGTTCTATTCACAACTTCCGTTTGACCATCAGCTTGAGGATGACAAGTAGTAGAAAATAAAAGCTTAGTTCCCAATTTAGCCCATAAAACTCTCCAAAAGTGACTAAGAAATTTAGTATCATGATCAGAAACAATTGTATTTGGCACATCATGTAAGCGAACAATCTCTCTAAAGAACAAATCAGTAATATGAGTAGCATCATCAGTTTTATGACATGGTATGAGTGTGCCATTTTAGAAAATCTATCCACAACAACAAAGATGCTATCATGCCCCTTCCTAGTCCTAGGCAATCCCAACACAAAGTCCATGGAAATGTCTTCCCAAGGAACGCTAGGGACAGGTAAAGGCATATACAAACCATGTGGATTTAATCGTGACTTAGCCTTTTGACAAGTAGTGCAGCGAGAAACAAACCTCTCCACGTCCCTTCTCATCTTTGGCCAAAAGAAATGACTAGTAAAAACGTCTTCCGTCTTCTTTGCTCCAAAATGCCCCATTAGCCCGCCTCCATGCGCTTCCTGTAGCAACAACAAACGAACGGAGCTAGCTGGAATGCATAGCTTGTTAGCTCTAAACACAAACCCATCATTGAGGACAAATTTATTCCATGTCTTTCCATCCTTACAATGCAACAACACATCTCTAAAATCGGCATCATGCACATATTGGTCCTTAATTGTATCTAATCCAAAGATTTTATAGTCAAGTTGTGTTAATAAGGTATACCTCCTAGACAAAGCATCAGCAATGATATTCTCTTTCCCCTTCTTATGTTTTATTACATAAGTAAAATACTCAACATGTTCAACCCACTTAGCATGTCTACGGTTCAATTTACTTTGACTACGAATATGCTTCAAAGATTCATGATCAGAATGTATAACAAACTCTTTGGGCCACAAATAATGCTGCCAAGTTTCTAAAGATCAAACTAAAGCATATAATCTTTATCATAAGTAGAATATTCAGCATAGGCCTAGATAATTTCTCACTAAAATATGCAACAGGTTTACCTTCTTGAATCAGCACGCCTCCAATCCCTACTCCACTAGCATCACACTCAAGTTCAAAAGTCTTACCAAAATCAGGAAGTTGGAGCAGTGGTGCATGAGTCAATTTGTCTTTAAGCATATTGAAAGCATCTTCTTGTAGTTGTCCCCATTGAAACTGTATGCCTTTCTTTGACAGCTCGTTCAATGGTGCAGCAATTATACTAAAATCCCACACAAAACGATGATAGAATCCTGTGAGTCCTAGGAAACTCCGCACCTGTGTGACCGTTTTAGGAGTCGGCCAACTCTGAATTGCCTCAACCTTGGCTTGATCAACCTGAATCCCCTGCGGAGTAACAACATAGCCAAGAAACAAGACTCGATCGGTGCAAAAACTGCACTTCTCAAGGTTACCAAATAAACGTGCAGCGCGCAAAGCATCAAAAATAGCATGTAAATGATCAAGATGATCCTCTAAAGATTTGCTATAGATTAGAATGTCATCAAAATATACCACCACAAAGCGACCAATAAAAGCACGTAAAACTTCATTCATTAATCTCATGAAAGTGCTACGTGCATTAGTTAAACCAAAAGGTATCACTAACCACTCATACAATCCGAACTTAGTTTTAAATGCTATTTTCCATTCATCTCCCAATTTCATGCGAATCTGGTGGTAACCGCTACGCAAATCCACTTTAGAAAAAATGATAGAGCCACTCAATTCATCAAGCATATCATCTAACCTAGGAATAGGATGATGATATCGAATTATAATATTATTGATAGCTCTACAATCGACACACATACTGTTGATGCTTTGCACCAGCAATAAAACTATAGGGCTACTCGGCGAGGGGAAACTCGGTGGATTGCAGAGGAACACAGAGAGGTTTTATATTGGTTCAGGCCCTCGATGTGAGGTACTACCCTACGTCCAGTTGAGGTGTTTGGTGGTCAATGATCTTTCCGTGTTGTTCTCTGCCCTCAAGGGGCGCCCTGCCTCCCTTTATATAGTAGGGGACAGGGGTACATGATAAGGATCCCAGCCGGATACGGCCAAGTGATTTCCTTCTTAGAGATAGAAACTTATCTGACTAAGACTGCTATTCCTTATCGTTCAAGGTAACGCCTGCCGGGTGCTATCTTATCTCTAATTATATAATTTGGCCCATCCTCTATCCGAGTGGCCTATATGCTTGTGGTGAGGTACCCGGGGCCCATGGCCTCCACAGTAGCCCCTGAGACCTTCATAGTTGAGTCACAGCTGATGCCGAGTGCTCATCCTCCACGGTGAAGATTGCTCGAGTGCAATGCTCCCGAGTACTCTTTGTCTGAGTAAGTCTTCTTCCCGAGTCCTGCTTCATGTCAGCTAGCAATGAGGCTATGAAGGGCTTCATGTAGATGTATGAATAGTGTGCGCCGAAAAGGTGCACCTATTAGGTGTAGCCCACTGACTTTGTGCTTAATTGTGAAGACAATTAAACATAAAGTCAAAGATCTTTAACCTAATAATCTTTCCCGAGTAGATTACTACTGGTATATGAGATTCTTCGGTATCATGTCAACCGGAATAAACTTTATAGTCTTGCCGAGTAGGGAACTACTCGTATATAGGACTCTTCGACTTCATATCAGTCGAAATGTGTGTTTATAGTCTTGCCGAGTAGGATGCTACTCGTATATGGGACTCTTCAGCTACATGTTAGCTGGAATAAGGGGTTTATAGTCTTTTCCGAGTGGCGTCCCACTCAAAAGTTAGACTCCTCCGCGTCATGTCAGCGGAAAAGATATTTATAGTCTCTCCCGAGTAGTGCATTATTCGGAAGTTAGACTCTTCAGCATCATATCAGCCAGAATAATGTTCTTATGGCAACTAGTGGCCATGCATGTAAGCCGAGTACCACTGCATGAAAATAAATCCACTGCGTGGTCAGGTGTACCCGAGAAAGATACCTGCATCTCCAATTTTAATAAAGACTAGCTTATGATCCTTATAAGAATATATCCTCAAGACTTGGTGGATAAAACAGATACCCAAACATATATGTTTAGCAATAAGGCTCTCATGAAGCATATCTGTTTACCTCATCGGCTCCTGTTGGTAGCACCAGCGCTATAATTTCAACTCAGCCTACGGGCGGCCCACATGGAGCATGCTACTGTAGGAGCTCATATCTTGGTGGCCCAGTGCTGACTGTGTAGGCCCAAGCCCAATTAGTTGGCATCAGCACTATAAAAAGCGGGGAGAGAGAAAAAGATTCCTTCATCTTCCCCAAATCAGCCAATCGTTTCATCTTCCGCTTCTGTGCCCAACTTTTCTCCTCTCGCTCGGCTAGGGTTAGCTGTTATTGCTACTTCCCGCACAAACTCGGGTGACTCTAGTCTTCCTTGTCTATTCCAAGCCCCCAATCGCTTTTCCCCCAAATCTCTTCGCCTCCAACCATGCCAAAAGCTTCGAATCTTGTGGGTGCGCTGGGGAATACTTGGCCGATCTCGGATTGTGGCTCAGTGAAACTGACGCTAATGGAGAATCAATCGAAGTTACCGAGCCAAGAAGTGATCCGCTGGCGGCCGGCTAAGGGTGAGTCGGCTCCAAATCCCCAATCTGGCGAAACGGTAGTTTTTGCTTCTTTTTTCGACTAGGGTTTGTGCCTTCCTTCTTCTACATTCTTCCGCCGAATCCTTGACTTCTATAAATTAGAGTTGGTGCATTTGAATCCCAACTCGATTCTTCAGATCTCCATATTTGTTGTTATTTGGGTGTGGAACCCCATTTCAACTTCTTTAGGCATTTGTTCCACATTAAAGCCCAGCCCTCCAAGAATAACATCAATGTAATTGGGGGGCTGGTCTTTAGTTAAGGAGCGATAGGAAGAAGTCATATCTTGATCTTCCCTTGAAATCCTCCTTGAAAGGCTGGCACAAGGAGTGGTTCTATTGCACAGATCTGGCTCCCTCCTTGCGTCCATTCACCGGCTTGCCATCGGTAGTTTTACCAAATTGGTCAGCAGATCCAACCCTTGAGGAGATGGGCCAAGTGCATCAACTGCTGACGAAGTTAAATAACTTCAAGAAAGCTGGCCTGACTGGACCCTGGGTGGCCAGGCGGTTTCTGACTCGGCGCCTCCAGCCACTGAAGCTGAGGAGTGCGTTCAGCTGGGATTACCAGGGAAAACGTGATCCTGACCGGGTCAGCCATGAGTTGGCCAATGAGCAGAAGGTGATGGAAACCCTGTTCGGATACTTCTCCAGCGGGGTGATCGAGACCGAAGACAAGAAGAGACGCATTGTGTCTTACAGGCGCAGTTGGCCCCGCCCTGAGGTAACCTCCGTCTTTCTTTTGTAGCGAATGCCTATGGACATGTATGTGTGATTGCCTGGCATTGTATGATGTATTTTGTTGAATCTTCTATATTAGTGCATGGAGTTCGATGAGGACTCCCACCCGTTGTTGGCCGTTGCATCAAAGAAGAGGTCGAGGAGCCCGCTGCGCCCAACCTGACTCCAAGAGAGCCGGGAAAAAACTTGTTCTTTATCGGGGCGAGGGGGCCATGATGCCGCGTGTCGTGGTAGGAGGGCTGAAGATAAAGGACACCGCCGCCGCGATGCCCAGGCGATCAAGCCCCAGGTTGAGATCTGTGGGGCCGAGCCCAACATTGCTGAGCCCGGCAACAGCACCGCCGAGTGGCCGGCCAGAGCAGATACCACCGAGCACGGGGGCACCCAAGCCAGCCACACCAGAGACGGGGCTGACTCGAGCTGATGTGCCGCCGCCGACTGTGATGCCAACTAGCCGGACTGCTGGGCGCACTGCGCCAGGACCTGAATCACCCTGTGGGAGACTCAAGTTCTCCAAGAGGTAAGCTGCTCCGGATTTTCTGAGATTCTTGCCTGGTGAAGTAGTGTTTCGATGTCCTGTTTCGTCATGCAGGAAGTGGGCCGATGTCGATCTCAAGGAGACCGCTCCCCATGAAGGGCCTGCCCCAACCGAGCCGGCGCCCGCGAGCACACCCACTGAGCCGGTGGCCAGCCCAGTCATGGAGACTGAGGTGGTCCCGACTGCGGGGCCACTATCGCCGCCCGACCAAGAGGCAGTTACTGAGATTGAGGCCCTAGCCCCTGAATCGTCGCTCGCTGCGGAGGCCGAGGTTGGAGCCCCCGAGTCGTTCCCCGAGGCCACAGGGGACGGTGGTGCGGAGGCCAGGACCCCGTCGCCGTCGTGGTCGTCGTCGTCATCGTCGCCGCCGCCAGAGATCCCGAACCTGCCTTGGATTGAAGCTCCTCTGCATAGGATGCCCCGGACGTTCACCTGGACTGTGCCTGATGGAACCGCGAAGAGGTTCAGGCTCGATGAGGCCGCAGCGAGAAGGGAACGTGAAAGGTTGCTCCGCGCCACCATTGCCAGGTCCGAGGGGGTTCAGGTCTGACCCTTGTGATAAGAGTCCTGATGGTCTTCCTGTTTTGACGTCTTGACTCCATTTTTGACTTACTCTTTCCTTGAGCAGGAGCTTGTTGACCGCAACGAGGCGATGACTGAAATCCTGGTCGAAATGGCCCCCCATCTCGCGGAGCTGGAGCAGCTCCAGGCATTGAAGGCCGAGGTGGAGGAGCGTCACGCGGGGAGGGAAGCCTGGCTGAAGGGTGCCGCCGACCAACTCAGGGACGAGACTTGGGCCCAAGCCAGAAAGATTAGAGGTAAATTCCCCGAATGCATCTTCTCGACTGAACCATTGATGTATTTCTCCAGTTGCGTTGTTTTCGACTGCCCAGTTGTGTCTTGACTGCACGGTTGAGCTCTTGGCTAATCTGTCGTGCAGCCCTGGAAGCAGAGTTGAAGACCCGAACAGAGAGGGAATCCCAGCTGAAGGACGCCGAAGAAGCCAAGGCCGAGCTTGAGAAGGTCAAGGCCAACCTGACAAAGGCCAACGCCGAGCTTGAACGGGAGAAGACCGAGTTGAAAGCGGCCACCGTCAAGCTCAGCGAGGAAAAATCCGGACTGGAGAAAACCGTGGCCGAGTGGGAGGCCGACTACATGACTAAGTCCCCGTTCCGACGATGATCTTAGCCAATCCTTTAGTCATTCCATCTGCAGCCGTGCCTGACAAGTTTTCTTGTCGGTGGACCTGGGCAGACCTCAGAGCCAATGCCTAGGCCCAATACCGGTTTTACACAGAGGAGATAAGGGTTATCACAGAGTCATGGGAGGCCCTCATCGGATCCGTGAAAGGGCTCCTTGATTTGATAGATCCCAGCCTCGTGGGAACCAGCTGTAGCTGAATCCCTCAAGTAGAGGCGCGTCTTGAGGATGCACCGAGTGCCCTAAAGAGGTACTCGGATAAGCATGTCGTTGCCGGCATGGCCTAGACCCTGGCGATGACCAAGTCCATCTACCCAAGGGCAGATATCGAAGCCATCGGGGAGGGGTTTGCCGAGGAGACGACGCCTGAGGAGGAGCTGGAGCTAATTGCCTGAGCGACGCCGACTGCTGAAATAATTACTCGAGACCTGGGTCTATAAGGGTAACATATTATGTAGTTGGTATGTATAAACTTTTGTGGAAAACAAGTGTAAATATATGTGCAATGCCGCCAGGCTTGTCACTCAGTCGTCATTAGCTTTACTTGACCGTGTAGTCTACGCCGAGTTAGTCTGTCAGAACTTGATAAAAACGTTCAATGTAAGAAGCTATACTCGGGCAAACGCGACAGTCGTGGTAAAGCTTCATAACTGGAGTAAGATAAGCTCGTATATTGTTGGCAGCACACATATATACATGCAGCCCCCGACTCACTACTCGGTTGATACAAGCGGCGTAGTGAGTCAGAGAGACTGTACACATGAGAAAATGTAAAACTTAGGTATAGAAAGGACGTAGCTGTTCTATATTCCATGAGTTGCTGATGAGAACACCGTCTTCGGTCTTCAGTCGGTAGACGTCTGGCCACGTGACCTCGGCTATAATGAACGGCCGTTCCTAGATTGGGGATAATTTGTGCCTGTCTTTGGTGGTTTGTATTTTCCTCAAGACGAGATCCCCGACCAAAAAGGCACAGCCACAAACATTGCGGTTGTGGTAGCGACGTAGGCCTTGAAGATACCTTGCCGACTGGATTGTTGCGGTGTCCCTTGCTTCTTCCAATTGATCTAGCTCGACTAGTCGGGTATTATTTGAGTCGTCTTCTGAGTAAGCCCGGACTCACGGAGAGCCGAACTATAACTCTGTTAGTAGCATAGCCTCAGCACCATAGACCAGGAAGAAAGGGGATTGCCTTGTTGCCCGACTAACCGTGGTTCTGAGGGACCAGAGGACAGATGAGAGTTCTTGTACCCACCGGCCCGTGTATGGTTGTAGTCGGTCAAATATCCTGGCCTTGATGCCTTGTAAGACCATACCGTTGGCTCGTTCGACCTGCCTGTTGTTCTGCGGGTGTGCCACAGATGCGTAGCAGATCTTGATGCCGAAATCTTCGCAGAAGTCTTGGAATACTCCGCCCGTGAACTGTGTACCGTTGTTGGTGATGATGCGGTTAGGGACCCCGAACCGGTATAGTATACTCATGATGAAGTCCTTTGCTCATGCTGCTGTAATTGTTGCAACGGGTTTAGCCTCAATCCACTTGGTGAATTTGTCCACTGCAACGAATAGATGTGTAAAGACTCCTGGCACTTTCTTGAAAGACCCGACCATGTCGAGCCCCCATACTGCGAATGGCCAAGAAATAGGGATAGTTTGGAGTTCCTGGGCTAGGAGATTTGTTTGTCGTGCGTAGAACTGGCAACCCTCGCACTTGCGAACAATGTCTTTGGTGTCTATTACTGCTGTGGGCCAGAAAAATCCCTGTCGGTAAGCCTTTCTAACTAACCTCCTGGATGCGGCATGGTTGCCACATATGTCTGAGTGAATTGACTGCAGAATCTGCTTGCCCTCCTCGGTGGTGACGCAACGCATGAGGACACCGGATGCGCTCCTTCGGTACAGGTCTTCTCCGACTAGTAGGAAGCTTTTGCTTCGACACTTGATCTGCTCGGCTTGACTACGATCTTCTTCGTGTCAGAGTCCGCTGAAATTCCTGACTTCGCTGCCTTTTTCGCTGGAACTTGATCTTGCTCGACTTCAGTTGTGATGGCTTGCCGAATGCTATCGCGCTCGACTGCCGCCTCTTGTGATTGAGCCAGCTTGCAGCTCTCCTTGTCACAGGTGAAGGCTTGCTTGATGTCGCTGCGGAGGGAGAGGACTCCTGCTGGCCCAGGCATCTTGAGCACCATATATGTGTAGTGCGGTACGCCATGAATTTGGCGAGTGCTGGTCGTCCGAGTATCGCGTGGTACGCGGTCTCGAAGTCAACAACCTCGAAGCAGACGTTTTCCGTGCGGAAGTTATCCTGCATGCCGAAGGTTATTGGCAATGTGATCTGCCCGAGTGGAGTTGATGACAGGCCAGGAATTATCCCATGGAAGGGTGCAGTACTCGGCCGTAGTTCTGAACGAGGGATCTTCATCTCGTCCAAAGTCTTGGCGAATAAGATGTTGAGCGCGATACCTCCGTCGATGAGGGTTTTCTTCAACCTGATGTTTCTGACAACCGGGTCTAGGACGAGTGGATAATGTCCCGGGTGAGAAACCTGATCTGGGTGATCTGCGCGATTGAAGGTAATGGCCATCTCTGACTAGCGCAGGTACTAGGGGGTGTCCGTCGTAGAGACCGTGTTGATGTCACGCGCTGATAGCTTTTGTTTGCGCTTGGACTCGTACGCAAGCGGCCCCCGAAGATGTGATTGAGCTCGGCTTGAGGATCTTGAAAATCATCAGCCAGACCCGAGTCTAGCTTGTCTTTATCCTTGTCGGCGCCAGACGATGAAGCCTGCTCGGAGGCAAACTTCTTGAGCATGTAGCAGTCTTTGGCCGCGTGCTTGCTCTTGGGGTGGAAGGGGCATGGCCCACGCATGACTATCTGGTAGTCGTTGTTCTGCTAGGGCAGCGACCGAGTATGCTCCATGTTGGCCACCTCGTTGTCTAACTTCCGCTTGCGGTTGCCAGACTTGTTTTGAGATGGCTTGTTGTCGGCTTTCGCCTTTTGGTCCTTCTGTCGGGACTCTTTTTTCTCGTCGAGGGCCTCTGCGACCGCTTCAGCCGAGTCAGCGTATTTGTTGGCCATGTCGAACAGAGCCCGGATAGACAACGGTGGTTTCCGAGTGAACTTCGTGATGAATGGGGCGTCCTTTACTCCCTTGCGGAAGGCGGCGATGACGGCCTCATCTTTGATCATTGGGATCTTGTTGCGCTTCTCGGAGAATCACTTTATGAAATCTCATAGAGACTCGTTCTTCTTCTGGTGTAGTTGATACAAATCATGCTCAAAAGATGGCCTCTCATAGGTTCCCTGAAAATTAGCGATGAACCACTCCCTGAGTTCTCCCTAGGTACCGATCGACCGCCTCGGGAGCCCTGTTAGCCATGTCCTCGCCAAGTCGGCTAGCGTGACTAGGAGGTAGTTAGCCATGGCTTTGTTATCGCCCCCAGCAGCTCGAACTGCTAGGGTGTATACGGTGACCCAGGACTCAGGGTTTGTCTTGCCGTCATACTTTTCAATCCCAGTGGGCTTAAAGCCAGTTGGCCAATGGACGTCCTGTAACTCCCGGGTGAAAGCTTGTTGACGCCGAAAATCACCAGTAGCGTAGGGAACGAGCCGATGATCTGGTTCGGCGCCTTAGGACACGCAAAGGCCTAGGAGATTTGCTTAACTCCAGTGCAGGTCCTAAATAGTTGAGGTTCACGGGCATGCCAGTCAATTTGACCCAGTAATTGACAAGGAGATAGAAAATATTAGACCAATGAACCAATCGGCCGATACAGATTCCTTCCAGCCGATTGCCGATAGCACTTTTACATCGGCTAGAAAACTGATGATAATAAACAGATAATAAACCAGCCGATTGCCAATAGCACTTGTGTATCGGCTACAAAGCCGATGATGATATAAGCAAATAATAAGCCAGCCGACTGCCAATAGAATGTGCATCGGCTAGAAAACCGATGATAGTGTAGATAATCAAAATAATAGAAAATGCAGTCGGCTTTATCTAGTAAAAGATAACTTATCGGCTAGACACTCTGAAAAGCTTCGCATAGACACCCATCGGCTTAACGAGGATAAATCTATCATTACCAATCTAGTAGGTCAAACTTAACTGATGCAGCACAGATTAATAATGATAAAAGAACCTCGATGAGCCGATAGATCTAATGCAATCGTGATGAACTATATGATAACTTATCGGCTATACATCCAGATAAGATGCTTGCATAAAAATCTATCAACCTAGTAGGAATAACTTATCACTAGCAGTTTAGTAGGTCGGACCCAACCGATGCAGCACAAACTAATGATAAATTACACCCAGTAAGCTGATAAATCTACGCACGCGTGATGTGATATATCCACTTGGCCTAAGAGATCAAACCTAACTGATGCCGCTGTAGACAGAACAGATATATCGTGGTAAGCCGACTACCGTAGGCCGACTAGAATATCGGACCTAACCGAGGAAGTCCTAGCCGATACGGTAGTCGGGGTAACGAGACTTACCCTCTCGCAGGAGGTCGGACTTAACCGATGTAGCCCGGCTCGAGAAGCAAGAACCCGTTGAAAAGGGTGGCGATGTGCCGAAATTTGTATTGATCTTTGTGATATTTTACATGGTCCCCGGGCATACGTATTTATACCCCAAGTTGATACAGTCCTGATCGGATATGAAACAGGAGTTTCCTAACTATAAAAGGAAAATTAACAAGTCCTGATTGGACACGAAATCAGGTTTTCCTAAAAATCATTAAAGCTACCTAATTTATAGATAAACTAATTAACTGCCATGCCGTGGTCTTCACGATTCCTTCTTGAATTCGGCTTCTTCTAGATTAACTTCCATCGGTTGATATAGCCTCTTTCAACCGAAGTCTGATATGGATCGTGCCAAATTTTGGCGTTAACAAAGCTGGATGCCTTCGTCGTCATGAGGGCTTGGGCTCCGACCACGGCGGTTAAACCACTCGTGATGAAGACCGAAGCGCTCGTTTTCATCCTCTAGTCGGCGGCGCTCGTCTTCATGTCGCTTGTGGCACCGAGCGTTGATGGTGTGGCGAAGGTCATGTTGCAGGCGCTCTCGGAGGTCTTGATTGGGCCGGCAGTCATGCTAGTGACGGCGCCAGTTGTCGTTATTGGTATTGCCGAGTGACATTTGCCTGGACTCCTCGCGTGGCCGACTAGAGCCAGCCGCCCGACGCCGTGCTGAAGTTGATGAGCCGGCTGCTAGAGATCCCGATCGATTAGTTGGCACCATGGTGTCGCCCGACTGCTATTCTTGTTGTTGGCAGGCGGCGGCCGTGATCATCGCCTTGATTTTGGTGATAGTTGGGGTGGCCTAGTGGTCAGGCCCGAGCTGGAGCATGTCCAGCAAAGTTGCGGCGGCCACAACATTCTGTTGCGACGTGACAAAAACGTCGTGATCGCCGACTTTAGTTTGGAGAATCTGCTGCTGGGCTGCTCGCCCAGCTCTACGCAACTCGTCGTTGCCAGCCTCGCGATCAACTTCCTCCTGCTGTTGCAGTCGGTGCACCTCGGATGGTGGTGTTGAAGCCATGAAGATTTCACGGGGGAGAAAAAAACTCGCCAGACTGGAGTCCGAACTAGCGTTCGAACCATTATCCGACTTGGAGTCAGACTCTGAGTAATTTATCGGAGTGAGAACGACCCCGTCCTCTCTAGATCCAATCTGAAACGGCACTTGGCCGTGTCCAAACTGAATCGCAGGAGATAGGGTCTGTTGCGCGGGATGTAAATCCACAGCGTCGCCGAATCTATGCGGGAGATTGACGATCTCTCCCCTTCTCGGCCCAACCCGGGCTGGCTCAAGGCCTAGCCCAAGTCGGACGCCAAAGGAGAGAGTTGTCCCGATGCTTGGCGATGTGAAGGACTGCCACAGTAAGTCGTTGAAGGAGATCGCGGCATCCTGTGGGCCGACTGGCGCTATGTCGGCTGGTTCTTTGACCGGCTGGATTGGATCTATTCTGGCCAAAGCAAGGTTGCCAATCTGGTTGGCAATGAAATCGAGGCTTCCGAAGGAAATCGTGTCTCCGGGGGAGAACTTGCTGCCGTCGACTCCGTTTTTTGAATCCATCAAATTTGCTAATGAAGAATTCGCCGGAGCCCCTACCTGGCGTGCCAACTGTCGATGCTTTGCACCGGCAATAAAACTATAGGGCTACTCGGCGAGGGGAAACTCGGTGGATTGCAGAGGAACACAGAGAGGTTTTATACTGGTTCAGGCCCTCGATGTGAGGTAATACCCTTGTGGGTGCCATGGGCCCCGGGTACCTCATGACAAGCATATGGGCCACTCGGATAGAGGATGGGCCTAGCCTTGTAATTAGAGATATAGTTAGATTCGGCAGACTTTGCCTTGTATAGAAAGG
The DNA here is from genome assembly GCA_003991445.1 of Oryza meyeriana var. granulata. NCBI lineage: Eukaryota > Viridiplantae > Streptophyta > Magnoliopsida > Poales > Poaceae > Oryza > Oryza meyeriana. The sequence continues at coordinate 3,682 of RYFJ01003787.1, read as the reverse complement.
AATATACAGTCCTAGTCGGGTGCGTTTATATCTCTAAGAGGAGATCCCTTGGCCGTAATCCGTTGGGACTCCTACCTTGTAACCCTGTCCCCCAGTATATAAGGGGAGGCAGGGCGCCCCATGAGAGGAGGTTGAGTTGGTTCATCAGAATCGCCACCATAATTCCTCAAAGGAATACACCCCAAACTGGACGTAGGGTATTACCTCACATCGAGGGCCTGAACCAGTATAAAATCTCTCTGTGTTCCTTTGCAATCCACCGAGTAGCCCCTTATATTTATTGCCGGTGTAAAACATCGACAACCCTACGTCCAGTTGAGGTGTTTTTCCTCTGAGGTGTTTGGTGATCAATGATCTTGCCATGTTGTTCTCTGCCCTCAAGGGGCGCCCTGCCTCCCTTTATATAGTAGGGGACAGGGGTACATGATAAGGATCCCAGCCGGATACGGCCAAGGGATTTCCATCTTAGAGATAGAAACTTATCCGACTAAGACTGCTATTCCTTATTGTTCAAGGTAAGGCCTGCCAGGTGCTATCTTATCTCTAATTACATAATTCGGCCCATCCTCTATCCGAGTGGCCTATATGCTTGTGGTGAGGTACCCGGGGCCCATGGCCTCCACACATACGCCATGACCCATCTTTCTTAGGCACCAAAATCACCGGAACAGCACATAGACTAAGAGACTCGCGTACATACCCCTTGACAAGCAATTCTTGAACTTGACACTGACTCTCCTTTGTTTCCTCTGGATTGGTCCTGTATGGTGCACGGTTGGGTAGGGAAGCTCCAGAAATCAGATTGATTTGATGCTCAATCCCACGCATCGGTGGCAGCCCCGGCGGTATCTCCTTTGGAAAAACATCCTCACACTCTTGCAAAAGGTTAGTGACCGCAGGTGGAAAAGAGAAGGGTATATCCTCAAATGAAAATAAAGCCTCCTTGCATACCAAAGCAAAGCAAACAACATTATTTGTATCCAAATTGACAATATCAGATTTAGTAGCGAGCAAACAAACACCTTTCATTTTAATCACTTTTTTCTTGTCATGTTCAGATTTAGATTCTTTCTTCTTATGTTGCTCGAGTTCCTTTGCTACAATCTGATTTTCACTTTTAACATGCCCCTAATTTTTTTTATTAGCTCTAGCAACCTCATCCTTCAAAATAGCTTCAGGAGACATTGGATGTAACACAATTTTCTTTTCATTATGCATAAAAGAGTATTGATTTGTTCTATCATGATGCAACATGTCTTTATCATATTGCCAAGGTCTACCCAACAGCAAGGAGCAAGCATGCATAGGTACAACATTGCAATAAACAAAATCACAATAAGAATCAATCGCAAAATTCAACCGAACCAATTGTGTCTCCTTAACTCTACCGCTGTTGTTGAACCACTGAATGTAATATGGATGTGGGTGCGGTTTAGAGTGCAACGCAAGCTTAGTTACCATCTCAGTACTTACCAAGTTTATGCAACTTCCCCCATTGATAATGGTGCGATAGGATCGCTCGTTGACGACGCACTTTGTCTGAAATAAGTTATGTGTGGAGGCCATGGGCCCCGGGTACCTCCTAACAAGCATATGGGCCACTCGGACAGAAGATGGGCCTAGCCTTGTAATTAGAGATATAATAGAACCCGGCAGACTTTGCCTTGTACAATAAGGAATATACAATCCTAGTCGGGTAGATTATATCTCTAAGACGAGATCCCTTGGCTGTAATCTGGCTAGGACTCCTACCTTGTACCCCTGTTCCCCAGTATATAAGGGGAGGTAGGGCGCCCCCGAGGGCATACAGAGATTCATCAAAATCATACTTCCTCAAAGGAATACACCACAACTGGATGTAGGGTATTACCTCGCATCGAGGGCCTGAACCAGTATAAACTCCATGTGTTCCTTTGCAGTCCATCGAGTTTCGATCCGATGAGTAGCCCTATATTCATATTGCCGGTGTAAAACATCGACAGTTGGCATGCCAGTTAGGGGCTTCAGCGAGATCAACCTCAAGCTTGATGGATTCAACAACTGGAGTCGACGGAACGAAATTATCCCCCGGAGACACAATTACTTTTGGGAGCCTCGACTTCATTATCGACCAGCTCGGCAACCTCATGTCGATGTTTTACACCGGCAATAAATATATGGGGCTACTCGGCGGATGGAAACTCGGTGGATTGCAAAGGAACACAAGGAGATTTATACTGGTTCAGGCCCTCGATGTGAGGTAATACCCTACGTCCAGTTGTGGTGGTATTCCTTTGAGGATTGATGTTTGCTTCTATGAGCTCGTGCCCTCAGGGGGCACCCTGCCTCCCCTTATATACTGGGGGACAGGGTTACAAGGTAGGAGTCCCGTCGGATTACAACTAGGAGATCTCCCCTTAGAGATATAACGCACCCGACTAGGACTGTATATTCCTTTCTATACAAGGCGAAGTCTGCCGAATCTAGCTATATCTCTAATTACAAGGCTAGGCCCATCCTCTATCCGAGTGGCCCATATGCTTGTCATGAGGTACCCGGGGCCCATGGCACCCACAGTGAACTGTCGATGTTTTACACCGGCAATAAATATATGGGGCTAGTCGGCGGATGGAAACTCGGTGGATTGCAAAGGAACACAAGGAGATTTATACTGGTTCAGGCCCTCGATGTGAGGTAATACCCTACGTCCAGTTGTGGTGGTATTCCTTTGAGGATTGATGTTTGCTTCTATGAGCTCGTGCCCTCAGGGGGCGCCCTGCCTCCCCTTATATACTGGGGGACAGGGTTACAAGGTAGGAGTCCCCGTTGGATTACAACTAGGAGATCTCCCCTTAGAGATATAACGCACCCGACTAGGACTGTATATTCCTTTCTATACAAGGCGAAGTCTGCCGAATCTAGCTATATCTCTAATTACAAGGCTAGGCCCATCCTCTATCCGAGTGGCCCATATGCTTGTCATGAGGTACCCGGGGCCCATGGCACCCACAGTAGCCCCCGAGACCTTCATAGTTGAGTCACAGCTGATGCCAAGTGCTCATCCTCCACGGTGAAGTCTTCCCGAGTGCATTGCTCCCGAGTGCTCTTTGTCTGAGTGCTGCTTCTCCCGAGTCCTGCTTCATGTCAGCTGGCAGCGAGGCTATGAAGGGCTCCATGTAGATGTTGGAATAGTGTGCGCCGAATAGGCGCACCTATTAGGTGTAGCCCCTGACTTTGTGCTTAATTGTGAAAACAATTAAACATAAAGTCAAAGATCTTTAACCTTGAAGTCTTTCCCGAGTAGATTACTACTGGTATATGAGACTCTTCGGTATCATGTCAACAGGAATATGATTTATAGTCTTGCCGAGTAGGGAACTACTCGTATGTGGGACTCTTTGACTTCATGTCAGTCGGAATGTGTGTTTGTAGTCTTGCCGAGTAGGATGCTACTCGTATATGGGACTCTTCAGCGTCATGTCAGCTGGAAAGGGGGATGTTTATAGTCTTTCCCGAGTAGTATACTACTCGAAAATCAGACTCGTCGGCATCATGTCAGCCGGAATGATTATTTATAGTCTTTCCCAAGTAATATACTACTCGAAATTAGACTCATCAGCCTTCATGTCAGCTGGAAAATGGTGTTATAGTCTTTCCCGAGTGGCGTCGCATTCGAAGTTAGACTCTTCAGCTCGTCAGCTGG